>JAQQZR010000002.1:4610084-4617584 GCA_030068235.1 Notoglanidium macrostoma | reverse complement strand
CACACACACACACACACTGACATGCACACTTCCACACACACACACAAACACTAAGCTCTTTGTGTATGGACCTGATCAGTTGTTTGGCTCACATAACATTTTATTGATGCGCTATGAAGTATATCATGTTTTATGATACGGTGCATTCCCCAAAGCTCGGGTGTGAAGTGCAACAACAAATCAGAGAAGTGTATCCTGCTGCGTACGTATGTGCATGCGTGTGTGTGCGTGTGTGTGTAAGACTGAGAGAAGAGCAGGATGTATTGATCTGCACATTTCTCATCATATCATTGCTGCCAGCTGTTGGCTCATGCTCTCATTTTTTTCTCTTTGACACACATACACACACAAATCCCCTCTAATAAAAAGCGTCATTTCTCAATGGGTTTCAGAGATCCACTTCAGAGGAGACGTCCCTGAGAAAAAAGCTCGGCTCAATAGGATAGTGTTTAGATCATGCTCAGCCACCTAATTCCCTTTCAGTTGGTTTCGTCAGCACCGAAAATCAAAACATCAATCACAATTAGGGCTCCCTGTGCGAGACATGCTGTATATTGGCGAAGGATCAGCGCTGCTCTGTGTTCCTTCTCCAACTTTATATGATGAATTAGACGTGAGACGTGAAACACAGCGAAAAAGTGTGAATCAAAACAGGGACAGAAAAACGAGTACACAAAAGCAGTGTCTATCTATTAATAAGAATTAATGACGGAATGAAACCTTGGTCATTAAAATCACACAAAAATGTGATTTAAGGTCCTTATATTAAGTAATAAATCCTGCAACCTGGGAGAAGTTTTGCTATTCAACACTTTTACCCTCATCAAGAAATCCAGATGGGTGGGCAGTATGGTGGTGTAGTGTGCAGCTCCACGGTTCGAACCTGAACTCAGATTACCGCCTGCGTCGAGTTCCATGATCTCCCCGTATCCGCATGGATTTCCTCCAGGTTCTCCATTTTCTTCCCACATCCTAAAAACATGCTGGTAGGTGGATTGGCTAAGATAAATTGCCCCTAGGTGTGAATCACATGGTGCCTGTAGGAGTATAACCACATGTGAATACATTGTTTGTATTAAACAGATACTAATAGGAGGCATACTTTTTTTTTTTTTTTTTTTTTTTAGGAAGCTTGCCAGAAAGGTTCACAGTCTGGTTGAGAGAGTAGAGGTGTGTGTCAGGACTGGGATTAATAAAAAAAAAAGATGTTCAACAGGAGGAGGCTAATGAGGACCTCGTTAGAATTAACATGCCACAGGCTTTAGAAACTGCCTGGTCAGAGTGGCGGTGGGTTAAATTGGACTGCTGGTTTGTTTCTATTTTGGAAAATCGAACCAAATTCACTAGAATATGAATATGAAAGAATATAAGATAGATGGAATATGAAATTAAGGAGCTGACAGAGCCAGACTTCACACACCATACATACTGACTGTGCTGGCATTTCTAACTCTAAGGCGTTTTTTCAGTGTTTTCCCATGTTTCGTTGGGGTCATTTATCCGTCTATCTATCCATCCATTCATCCATAATCTACACCGCTTATCCATTAAGGATGGCAGAGAAGCTGGAGCCAATCCCGCTGACTTCGAGTTTACCCTGGTCAGGTTGCCAATCTATCACAGGGCTTATTAAGTTCATTCATTTTTAAAATCAATCAATAAAAATCCAATTTAAAGCAACTTTCAGGTTTAAAGCCATATCTTGAGTGTTAAACCGATCCAGATCCAGATGCATTCCATTCCTAATCCATGGGGTATTCCTGTGTTGTGACCAGTGTTCCCGGGATAGATTACACCTTTATCATGACCAGGATAAAGCGCATACTGAAGACGAAAGAATGACTGAATTGAGAAATCCATGTTCCATAGATATGCAAAACAGAAATGCTCACAACCCTACACATCCTGCCCCGTTCCTCTGACGTTCCTCAGTCTTCATTTGTGTATACATGATAGGTATACTTCCTGACACACTAACGCAACAGTCACATGGTCTATGATGCTCACTCAGATTCGAGATCTTCAGTTTCTGAAAAGAATTCAGAGACACTGACATTGTTCTTTGCCGCTACCCTCAGATTCCTGTTCTTGGTTGACCGGAGTTGAACCCGATGTGGTCTTCTGCAGTTGCAGCCCATCTGCCTCAGGGTTTGAAGTGTTGTGCTTTCGGAGACACTTTTCTGCTCACCACGGTTGTAAAGAGTGGTTATTTTAGTCTAGTGAACTCGAAGCAGTCTGGCCATGAACTGATGTTTTGTGTTTTTCACACTATTCTGTTGTGTTGTGAAAATCCGAGCAGTTTTTGAAATACTCAAACCAACCTGTATGCCAAGGTTATAGTCCCTGAGATCAAATTATGATGTTTGATGTGAGCATTAAGCAAAGCTCTTGACCTGTATCTCCATGCACACGCACTGTGCTGCTGCCACAGGATTGACTGACTGAATAACAGCGTGAGTAAGCAGGGGGACAGGTGTTCCTATTAAAGTGGAAGGTGAGCATAGTGTATTTCTCTTAGTTTTTGGGGAAAAAAAATGCAAATCATATTATAGCATTATATGAAGGAATAATCTGCTAAGAGAATAGCTAGCATACTAAATGTTGCATTTGTAAAGTTAAAAGTTAAAATCAGGTGCTGAGCTTTCCCATTCCCGGTTGCTCGTTGCACTACAGACTACAAGCCCGGGATAATTGCCTCAAGTTGAAGTCAGGAAAAGGTGTGTCGCTCTATGTTGTAAAGTTATATTTGCGTGAGTGTGTGGTTAGAGAGCACAATTTAACATGTGAAACTTTCTTAGCATATTTAATAAAAGCTTTTGTGCGCGGCTCTCCTTTCTGCGACCAAAGAAAAGAGAGGAAGAAAAGAGAGGCAGCGACGAGAAAAGGAAAACTGGCAGGCCTAATCGAGGTTAATAAGCTGCTGTTATTTTGGCTGGGGGCAAAAAAGAGATAAACTGCTTCAAAAGAAAGGGAGAGAAAGGAGGTGTGCACAGGAGCAGGATTAAAAACAACTTGACGAGCGAGGCCAGCACTGACAGAGAAAAGACGGTGTGCGTGTGGGGGGCGAGGAGGAGGAAAGGCTGCAGATTAGAGAACTGGCGGCAGAGGGAAGAAGGTGAAAGAGGGTAGAAAGAGGCACGAGGGTGACGGGAGTGGACAAAAGGATGGGAGATGGTTTAAAGAGGAGATATGAGAGGTAACGATGAGGGGGAGGAGGAGGAAGAGGAAGAGGAGGAGGAGCGGCTGCGAGCACATATTTCACACCTGCTGAAGACTCAACGCCTCGAACAAGTAATTACACATCTCCACCGTGTCCCTCTCGCTGCCTGACAAAAGAAAGAGTGTGTGCCATGTTTGTGCTGGAGGACACCCTGAGGCTTCCCCAGACACGCACACACAAAATTAGAGTACTGTCTGAGCCTCTCTGAAGTATGAGAGATCATTTGCTGCCATTTTCCCCGCATGACTTCAAGGCTTAAAAGGGTTTTCGAAGCCTCTTGATGGTCTCACACACACCACACACACATGCGCACATACACTCATCATAAACACTCATCATAAACACCCAGATAAGCAAACTGTCCAACGTAAGGCATGTAAACTGTGAATTGGCTTTAAGACAAAGATACCGTATCCCAAATTGGAACATGCAAAGGCAATTTCCAAACAAAAACACACCAGACCACACACACACACACACACATGCACACACACACTCCAACACTTGATGCACTCTTCCACAGCATAAATCTAAAAGTTCTCCGATAAGATTCGGTCCGCTTGACACATTTCAAATCTGAAAACACTTTTGCTACACTAACATCTTAAACATGACTCATCCCCTGTATTTGTTTTTAACCACAACTTCAAACTGTAATTGGGTGGGTTTTTTTTCTGTTTTGTTTTGTCCTCAAGGCATCTTCACTGTCTTTGCCAGTTGACATGACAAAAACACACAAGAATCATATTAAAAAATAAAAGTGGTGGAGGGGGGAACGGGGGGTGGGCGATGAGTTACCGAGTTACGCCAAGGGAGAAATTTGTGAAACAATGCTTGGGAAATCATAACTATAACCTGCTCCTTTTCCCGCTTGCCACAGTGCTTTCAGTCGCTTAAAATAATTCCACATGTCTGGCACTGCAGTTTTGCACAGTAGTGAGTCTCATTACGTCCTCACAAAACATAATTAAAGGTATAAATGTAAACCCATGAACCACAAATCGCAATCTACAAAACTAACAAAATGAAACTGAACTCTTTTTTTCCTTCCTTGCTCTAATTTGTTGATTTTAGGTTGTAATAGGGAGTCATAATGGTGGTATATTTTACAATGGAAATGATGTATACACACACACACACACACACACACACACACACACACACACACACACACACAGTGTACGGTTTATAGATAGATAGATAAATGGCTGAGCATATAATCAGCTCTTGTAAATCTTAAACTATATTTTTGATGCTGGAAAACATGCGTTCAACCTTTTAAAAAATGTGTTAATCCATCTCAGGGGAAAAATGTCTTGGAAAAAAGGCTAACAAGTGCTTTTTTTTTTTTTTGCTTTCTACTAAATAAGTAACGGTAACAGTGAAAGTAACAGTTTTTTTTTAAGCATAGAATTAGCAAATATGGTCCATTCTAGTCATTTAATCATTTATAATTCACTTTTTAATTCACTTTCAGTCCATAATCTGGCTAACAAGGTTGTATGTTGAAAATTACCTCACCAGTTAATGTCACAATATCATTCCAAATGAAGGATAATGAGAGAATGTATTGTAGTTTTCTTCTTCTCGTGATCGTCAGGAAATTGGGACGATGCAGCTTTGTGTTGACTTCTGGAAAGTTCCATCTATTTCAGAGGGTTGAACATGTTGTGGGAGGCTAAAATGCACGCTTTTCTTAATCTACGGTATAAAATCTGATTCAGAAAAGTAAAAGAATGTGTAATGTGTTAATGCAATAATAGTAATAATACAGTATTTGAAGTATTAAAGTATTTTAATTATATATTTCATGGCATAGTGTAGTAATAGTGGGCTGGGATATGTATATATATATATATATATATATGGTCGGACAATAGGACACATATGGCATCCGAGTCATGTAATCACCAAGATAGATAGTTAGATAGAGAGATGTATAGATAGATGGATAGATAGATGTGTAGTATTTCTGTAATAATAAATAAAATATCCATTTCCGTTGTTTTTTAAAAATTAGAAGATTTAAATGTCAGCTACTAACATCACACATCTAAATCAAAATCACAATCTTTTGTTCATTGCGTAAAGTGTATATAACTTCCTGGGGTATATAAAAATACTTTAATAACCTTTACTAAACTTTTACTAAGCATTTATTAACCTCTAGTAACGTTTATTGTCTCTTAATATTTCCTTAGAAATATTTTGGGTTTTATAATGAGACTTTTGCATTTAAGAACTTTTTTTTTTTTTTTTGTAAAACACTTATGAAACAATAAAGAAGGAAGAGTAAACTTATATACCGTACTGTGCAGAAGTCTTAGGCGCATGTAAAGAAATGCTATAAATTAAACGTTTTTGTACATAAAAGAAAAATTCTACAATGGGCAATAAACAGAAGTAAACTAAACAAAGTCAGTACTTTTGTATTTTTTTTTTTACTGAGCATCTTGGAGAATCTGCCGCAGTTCTTCTGGAGAATTTGACTTTCGCAATTGCTTTTTTTCTTTAGCATGCAAATCCCAAAGGCCTTCATTATGTTTTATGTTCGAAAAGTGGTCTCTTACATGATATGCTGCTTCTTTACTGACATGCAAACATTTTTAAATACAAATTATTATTTTGGAAAGCAATGTTCGGAATTCACAAAAAAATATATATATAACTTTTTTATTTAAAAAGAAATTAGGATACCTAAGACTCTTGTACTGCATTCTACGGTTGAACATATATTTCTACATATATTTGAATATATTAAAGTGTCATTACAAAGTGTACATACCTTCATAAATCATTGCACCCATATGTGTAACGCCTTATGAACGCATTATAACATGGTCATATTACATGATTACATATATGACCTCTAATCAAACCGGTACGTATATTAATATTTTATTTTTAATCAATTCAAGTTAAACCATCTTACTGAAAAAAAAAACAAATCCTAGCAAATGCTCTAAATGTTAGCAGATTATTGTGTCAGAATAATGTGTGTATATAGTGTAATTAATTACTAACGACTTTGTTAAAGCATTCTGGTAGGAATTCTTGAACGCTTTAGAATTAGAAATCTTTATCAGGTACACAACCCCTCAAAGTATTTGCTCGTAATCTACAAATGATGTTTGTAGGATTTAAAGTAATGAGTAATGGCACTGATTGTGTTTACACATGCCAAATGTTTAAGGTGTAAATGTTTAAGGCTTCCTGAGTAGGAGAGAAACAGCCGAACCTTTCTGTATATATATATACTATACATGTGTGTGTGTGAGAGAGAGAGGGAGAGCGAGAGAGATCTGAAGAGGTCAGGAGAAACAAGACAAATCTTTTGGAAAACACCCTGAGGCTTGTGGAGAAACTGCGAGAGATTTTTACATTGAGTTTGTGACTTCAGTTTTACTTTTCATCCCAAGAACACAAAGCGTTAACCCTTTCATTTTGTTTTAGGCTTTTTACAGCTGTTCTGCAAATTATGATACAAACGACAGAAACTCTTGACCTTCCCCCCCTCCGAAAGCTTTGTGCGTATTCAGTGCTGACAGTTGTATTTAGTATTCGCTGAGTGACTGCCAATTGCTCAGTAAACAAAGTATCCATCTTTTAGTAAGCATGTCTGATTTGATTTCATGTTTGATTCGAGCGTTTCCCCTTTTGACAGCGGGTGATGAAACGGGTGACATCTGATCCTCATAAGAGCGCCAACGTTTTTGTTTCCGATAAATTATCCTGTTTTCGCGACGTGTTTACGTTGTAATGATGGCGGTGTATTTTACAATAGAAATGGTGTGTTTTAGCATTTGTGCAGCATAAATCCTGCGAAATGCACACAATGCACCCGAATGAAATATCTGCAACGAATCCTTTGTTCTTACTGGTTTAAATCTGCAGTCCATCAGGCTCACCTCGTGCTGCTGTTGGCCGCTGCTGTGGGGTGTGTTCAGGTGCAGGACCACGCGCTGATGTTGTCCAATGAGAGGAGCACGATAGAGAGGACGTACGAGCTGACCAAATACCTGAACCACCAGCTGAAGGAAATTAAAGACACTTACGTGAGTCTGACTTAGTATGCTTGTGGTTGTGCATGCTTTTGTTTATGTGTGCGTTTTTTCCGCTCATCTCTCTGGCATCCTCGTTCTGTCTCACACATCCTTTTTACTGCCTTTGCCTCTTTCCTTGTTCCTTTTCACATCTCTGTCCAAAGAGCATGTGTGTGTGTGTGTGTGTGTGTGTGTGTGTGTGTGTGTGTGTGTGTGTGTGTGTGTGTGTGTGTGTGT
>JAQQZR010000002.1:4577876-4600376 GCA_030068235.1 Notoglanidium macrostoma | reverse complement strand
CCAGTCAAAATAAATAAATAAATAAAAAATTCCCAACAAAATGATCATATATTGCAGTATCAGGGGTTCTATTGAGCTTTAATGTTTTATATATTGTATTGTAATTATAATTTTATTTATTATTAATTCTAGTAGTACACTTTTGACACAAAGAATAAGACATGGAAATTATAAGATATTGTTAAGTTTGCTGTAGTGAAAAAAATATATAAAAATAAAATAACATAAAATAAAATGAAATAAAATAAGATGTGTTGTAAAATGTCATGACTTGATTTTTTTCAGTTGAAAAAAGCATACAAAGGAAAAACAAGTTGACACTGTCTTTTAGGTTGAATTTTTTTAGTATACTAACACAATAAAACTTAAATCTAATCTTAAAAACCCTTTCATGCAGTGTCCACAATTACGGACAGTCAATTTAAGACGCTTTTTAAAATAATTTTAGTAATATATAATCTGTAAATCACTTACTGTAAATTAACGTAATGTTATGTAAGTTTGTAAGTAATGTAAGACTGTTTGTCATTCAAAATGTTTACTAAAACTGTACATAAATTAAAAAATACTAACAAAAGCAAAATTCTTAAAAGCTACTTTTCTTTGTCTTTTTTTAAAATGGTATTTTATGGAAGATTTTGTTGTTGTTGTTGTTGTTTTTACCTCTTTAGACATGAATGTTAAAGGTTTTGGACTTTGGATTATTATTATTATTATTATTATTATTTATTTATTTATTTTTTATTATTATTATACTATTTCCTTTTTTTCTTAGCCATGGATAATCCATTTCCCTTTTTAAAAAAATATATAAGTATTACTTAAACTGAATCAAAATTCATACAAAACACAATTTTAAGTAAATGAAAGAGAAATTATTAAGGACTATGAATATGAATATAAATAAATTGTGCATGAAAGTGTTAATGTAAAGTATCTCTAACCTCACCTACCACGAAAAATAGTCAAGCCCAACCTCAGATAAAAGTTTTTTTCTTCAAACGCTACAAAATTCCAAGTGAATATAGCTGAATGTATCTAGCATCCCTTATTATAAGATTATACATGAAAAAATGATGATTAAACATACTTCTAGACATTTTATTAATTTTAAGGTTGAAAGGTTCAAGGTCGTTCTATTGACAGATAAATGTTTTCTGAAAGAAGCAAAATTATCTGCCATTAGAAGAAGAACATTTAATGCCTCAAATAAGTAAAAGCCTTTAAAAAGCAGCTGAAGAATCTTAGATTTAGGTATATTTGCCCAAATTCATGATATTTTCTTGTGCTAAGGTGCAGTGTAGTGTCTCTGAGAACACTAGGTTCTGGTAAATTCATGACCACGTGGACACACACACACACACACACACACACACACACACACACACAATGTATATGTCCAAGCAGTCGCTTAAATGTATAATGCAGGATCTCGTGAACCGCAGCATGACCGAAGACATGAGCACTTGTAGCCAACAAAGACGGCTTTGTGTCCGAGCGTATGCACACGTGTACACGTTTGTGTGTGTGTGTGTGTGTGTGTGTCATCATGTGGGTTCCGTGAATCACTGAGAAAGTCTTTTGGTGAATCACCATCACACTGCGTGTATGTGTGTGTGTATGTGGGTGGAAGTGTGTGTCTGTTTATCTATGTGTGTTTATGTATTCATGCTCCTGTCAAGTAACTAGTGTCATTTGTACTGGTCTAAAAGCCTGGTCTCATCTCTAATGTCATTCTCTCTCTCTCTCTCTCTCTCTCTCTCTCTCTCTCTCTCTCTCTCTCTCTCTGTCTCTCTCTCGCAATCTTTTTGCCATATGCCTAACAAAGTCTGACTCTCCACTTTTCATTGCTCATCTCCTGCCAATCAGTCTGTCATCAGCTCATCAGCTGCGTCTTTAGTGATTGTTTATCTCTCCCATATTGCTCATTCTGTTTCTTCACTGGCTCACTATCATACTGCTCTGTTTCCCTTATTAATCCTCTCTCATTCTCTCACTCTCTCTCTCACTCTCTTGCTCTCTCTCTATCTCTCTCTCTCTATCCTTGCTCACCTGCAGCACATAAAAATTCCTCTTTTCTCTCTCCAGAGGATTACATCGTCTCCTGGGGAGTTATTGCATTCCTCCCGAGCTAAACTAGGCCTATTTGTCAGTTTATTTCTTTCAACCTTTTGCCAAAATGAATGCCCTGATTTCATCTCTCTCTCATGCTCTCTCTTTTACATTCTCCCTCTCTCCCACTGTCTCTGTGCCTCTACATAGAGCCATATGGATACCAGCCATTTTATTAGAAACACCTCTCTCATGACCTCTCTCATGAACTACTGCGTACTGAATGTTTTTTGTTTTTCGCACCACTCTGAGTAAACACTAGAGACCGCTGTGTGTGAAAATCCCCGGAGTTTCTGAAATACTCAAACCAGCCCATCTGGCACCAACAGCCATGCCACGGCCAAAGTCACTGAGATCACATTGAACATTAACTGAAGCGCTTGACCTTTATCTGCATGACTGCACAAATGCCACATGATTGGCTGATTGAAGAATGTTGCACATACGAGCAGGTGTACAGGTGTTCCTATTAAAGTGCTTGGTTAGTATATAGTTTTTTAAATACTTTCTTGATTAATCCCTTGTTGTTCCTTGTTAAATACTTCTATTAGTTTAATTCCAAAAATAAAGTTGAATTATTTTTTGTCTGGGGTTTTTTCATATCCATGTGTCATGCGTTCCCTTTCCAGAATTTTCCCAGACATTCAGTAGTCTTGTATTATATTAGTGTTATATAGTTTTCCAGACTTCCCGTGTTTAGCATTCTTGCCTTTTCATAGATTGTCTACAGACTACAGATAAAGAGCTTTAGTGTTTGAAGTATATATTATTTTAATTTTATTACCCTAAACTTGCCTGCAATTTTATTACCCTAAATCTCTTGTCCTAAATCGCTATTATTATTTTCCAACTCTGAAATTATTCTCCTTTCTCCTACCTAAAGAAAGATTCTTGTGCCTTTTTAATTTTTTTTAACTAATTAACAATTTCATGACAATTTGTTTTATTAAAAATGGCTTAATATTTTCACCTCTTATTTATTGCATGGATATTTCATATTATTTATTATAAGTATTGCCATTGTCTATTATTATTATTATTAGTAGTAGTAGTAATAGGTATTTGATATATACTAATTATTTGCCAGTTTAAAAATGATACACTAATAAATGTAAAATAAATCTAAATATATATAAGACATTAAGCTTTGTAATCAAAATATCATAAAAACTAATCTGCCGAACCTAGAAAAATTGAACCCTAACATTACTAACACTAACTCTAATCTGAAAAAAATTCAAGGATTAGTCTAAAGATTGCAATATAATAATCTTAGGCATATCAATGTCTCTTACCCTCAGCCTAACCCTTCCTGTTACAGCACTGCGCTCACCTGCCGCTCCCCCGCCCCCGCTCCTGCCGTGCAATGGAATCTCCCACCTCCATAGCTGCAGGGCTGGGCCGACTCTCCCAACCGCTCGGCGCAGGGGGAGACCTCAGGCATCAGCTGACTGATTTATGGCTTACTAAACTCATCTTTCCAGATAACTGCAGGTAACCACAGAGGTGTGTGAGTTTGTGTGTGCTTGTCAGGGTGTGTGTAAATGTGCTGTAATGTGTTTCGGTGTTATTCAACATGATTGCATTGTGCATGATTATTTTGGACAGCGTTCATAGATTTCGATGTCACTGCACGCGTGTTGGTTGGGTTGAAGAGATGGGTTCCTTGGTGTGTGTGTGTGTGTGTACCTATGTTTATGAGGGAGAGTGCTGAGTGAAGGAGAAAATAGGATGACATATAGTGAATGTTCAGTAGAAGCTAATGGGAGGTCTGACATGCTCACTGGCAGCATCTCAGATCCCTTAAATGAGCAGGACAAAACAAAAACGCAGAAAAGGCGGGAGACTGTTAATATGAAGTGTTTGAACTCTGTCAATAAGTGTGTGTCAGCCAAGTCTCACACACACACACACACACACACTCACACACACTCACTTCCACTCATGCACTCTTATGCACACGCGGGTTCATGAGGACACTCACAAAGAGCACTGTGTGCGAGTGAAAGGTAAATAAAAAGCTTTTAGTGTCCCAGACGGAACGACAGAGATTACAGTCCCAAAAAACCTCCCACACTGTTACACACACACACACACTCACACACACACACACATTTATCCATTCTACCATTCTAATCTTTTCTCACACTCTGCCCCCCCACCCCATACACACATACTCTCTCTCTCTCTCTCTCTCTCTCTCTCTCTCTCTCAGTTGGTCCTATTTTAAGAGGCTTTTAAAAGTTCCAAGAATTTTCAACATAAACGAATGAGCCCATGCAGTGCAGGTTCCATAAAATCCGGATGAAAGCAAAAGGTTCCTTCATTCCGTTCTGCTCTCTCTCTCTCTCTCTCTCTCTCTCTCTCGCTCTCTCTCTCTCTCTCTCTCTCATTTCGTCCTGGTGTTTCTCATTGACCCAAACACGGTGTGACAGATGAGGACTGGTTTTCTCACGCTGAGAGAGAGACGGGGGGGTGAACAGAGCAGGTGATCACTTGGCGCGCTGGAAAGCAGAACTTGATGGAACTGGTGCGCGCGCCCTGGGAATAGTTCCCCTCATTAACGGCAATTTGAAATTACACTGGCGACGTTCCATCAAATCGTCAAAGAAGCACACATCTGAAAGAACACTTGCTTTTCGTTCATCATCAAAGAACGAGCGATGGGCCTGTTTGTTCCTGACTTAATGAGGCGTGAATAAACAACACGAGTAGGCCTAAACAGCTTTCATAATTTAATTCTCAGGTGGGATGGATTTATGACTTCTTCACATGGTCTTTCTTGATGGATCTGGTTACTGCTCGTAAGTCGTAATTATGAATGCAATATGGATTGTTGTATTTTGGTATTTTTATTTCATTCTTAAAAATTTGCCTGCAGAATGCAACTAGAAGTCACAGATACAGGATTAAGCCAGTATCCATGTCAGTCACATTGAACAATAAGTTGTGTACAATTCTTTTGTCAGTGTGACTGTTCTCTCAAGCGTTCTCCTTTAGTACTGCACGTGAATCTATTCTTTAAAAAGTACTCAATGTATTCAAAAGCTACACTAAGCTACACTTACGTTACACTACTTCCATGTTTCTGGCTAAAAAAAAAATCATATTAGGTAAATATATATTAAAAGAGAAAGATAACACCCCAGCAACAACGACAGTTACAGTTTAGTACCATATTTGTCTGACTGTAATTATAACTCGATTGAAACTTATGTACAATTTTCAGGTTGTGAACTCATAAAACCTCAGATTTCACATGAAGGCATAACATTCTGGAATATTCTTCAAGTCTTTAATTACTTTATAGGTATTATAGAATATTCCACAAGTCTTTAACTACTGTATAAGAATATTCTGGAAAATCTTAAGTCTTTAATTGCTGTAGAAACATTCTGGAATATCTCGCAAATCTTTAACTGATGTATAGGAACATTCTGGATTATTTCTCAAGACTTTAATTACATTAGGGATATTATAGAGTAAGTCTTCCACAAGGCTTTAACTGATGTATAGGAACATTCTGGAATAATGCACAAGGCTTTAACTGCTGTATAGGAACATTCTGGAATAATGCACAAATATTTAACTGCTGTATAGGAACATTCTGGAATAATGCACAAGTCTTTAACTGCTGTATAGGAACATTCTGGAATAATGCACAAGTCTTTAACTGCTGTATAGGAACATTCTGGAATAATGCACAAGTATTTATAACTATAAATATATATAACAACTGTTGTATACAAATATTCTGGCAATTATATAGCACTACATGCATGAAGACATGCAAATTCTTTTGGTGTGGATAAATAATTTTTCATAAAGATGAGCCATCAGCACACATGATTAATACCACTTTTCTACAAATGAAGAGATGTTAATAATTCTTAATTAACTACTAAATTGGGGTTAGGAATAATTAATAACAATATGGCATTGGCACTGTCAAGCGATTTATAATCCACAATATAAATCTGAATTTTATGTCACAAATCTCCTAAATTTATGAAATCAATTCAAAACTAAGACCCGAAGCACTAACTGGAAGTCCAACCTCTTCATCAGACATTTATCTTAATTTGTTCTAGCATAAGAATTTGTTTATGATGGACACTATTGTTTTTAGCATAAGTGTGTCTGCTAAATGCTATAAATGTAATGTTTTACTTCTCTAACATTTTTCCTATAATTGCTGGGAATTTCTATTAGCTACAGTGGACTTTATCGTTACAGATAGCTTTGTTGCATTATAGCTTAGCTTCTATATATTTTGGCTTGTTCAGTACCAGAGAAACAATTCATTTATCCAGAAGTATAAAGTACATTAAGAACTAAATCCTAGTCTAATTTCGTTTACCTTACCTTGAAACTAATTTTAGTCACTTGTCTTGCTCACTACAACAGAAACTATAATAATGCATTGTTTGCCATGCCTTGCTCTGTCCCAGGTTTCCCAGTTAGCTAGCTTAAACATTTTGCACACAAATACACAACAAATGTTCCCTTGTGGTTAAAAAAGTTGCTTCAAGATATTCCAAGAATGTTATGGGAACGTTATTAAAGAATCATGGGAACTTGTAAAATGTTACTGTTGTACATAAAACATTGTAGCTGTTTTTTACAAGAGCACGTGTCTTTGCTTTTTGCATGGTTTCAAAGTGGTTTATGAAACCATGTTACACATTATTTTAGGTTTGAATATTTTTATTAAACTACTTATAATTTGTTTTCAGAACACTGCAGTTATTCACTAGAGGTTTCCTTGTGCAAAATCAGTATGGCTAACAGATTTTAAGTTGTTAAGTTTGAGTTTCACATCCTGGATTTCTGTACCATTTCGGTCCGGTAAACATGGATATGTACATGCTTGCGTTTATTCATACAACAAAATGTTGTTCAGATTTTAAAAATCAGATAAGTCTCCTGGATTGTAGAAAATCATCTTCATGAAAGTGTGATGCTTTGTTTAAGTCCTGATATTTACCACACCAAGTACAGATATTCACTTCAAGTGTATTCATTGTTCAAAGAATTAAAGACAGTTTAATAGTTTAATCTATTTAATATCCTGTTGCAGAAAAGCCCTGCAATATTCACATGTGAATAAACACATGAAAGTTACATAAACATTTAAAATTCACACTTGTGTACATTGCTAATAACAGTGCATGTGTTACATATTATTTTCCCAGTGATTCATTTATTTTCAAAAGTCCAGTTTCGGTTCTTATAGTCTCATTTTCCTGTTCTTAACTGACAGGAGTGGAACCCAATGTGGTCTTTTGCTGTTGTAGGCCATCTGCCTTACAATTTTACCATGTGTGTGTCCTGACATGCTTTTCTGCTCAACACGGTTGTAAAGAGTGATTATATGAAATACCCTAGCCTTCAAACCAGTGTCTAAAATACTCAAACTAGATTATCTGGCACCAACATCCATTCAGGAAAGCTTAGGAGAATGTTTGACACCATATGTCATTAAGTGAGCCACTGAAATCTTTTGTGTATTTCAACATACAGTATAGACTTATTAGCAAATGATTTAATGAAAAGGTAATCTGTTGAGAATTCAGCAATGCAGGGTTGCACACTGTTGTTAACTGGGTTCAAACCTGGTGCACAGTGGTGCCTGTGTGGGTTTCCTTCTACAGCCCAGAGACATGCAGATTAGGTTTGCTGGGTACTCTAAATTGCCCATAGGTGTGAATGTGAGTGTGTATGGTTCTTTGTCTTCGTGTTAGCCACATGATAGATTGGTGACCTGAGTGACCAGAGTGCTCCCTGTCTCTCGCCCAATGACATCTGGGATTGGCTCCAACCCACCTCGTGAACAATGGATAAGCAGTATAAAAAACGAATGAATGAATTCAGCAATGCACCAGATCTGAGCTGCTGCTGTGTAAATGGTACATGACAGAATACAATATCCAATTTCAGACCATATTTATTTTGCGTCAACTTCTGACTATCTATTTGATGGCCTAATTAGGAAGGAATTTCTCTAAAACTCACTATCTTTCCACAACCCAGCCCCAGTCCAAGAAATGCTCTGTTCCATTTAGTGAGAGCTGTCAAGGTAAAGGCGTGCTGTTAAAATAATGAAAAATGAAAATTCTCCCGAGCCTTCCTTTTAAATGCTTGAATGCTACTGTTTAGGGGAAGCACACCTGCTTTTGGAGTAAAAGACACACACAGATGGGTTTCAGCGCAGCACTGCGGGTGAAATTGCAGACACATGTTGGCTCTCAAGGTAAGAAATCAGACCCTACAAGGACTCAAAACCTCTGCTGTGACCTTTAGAGGATGCAGACAGGGGCCAGGGTCAAGCACTCAGAAATGAGACGGATGAGACGGGACAAAATGTAATTCCATATGGTTACAGCAAGACCTTTTTTTTTCTTCATTCAAACTTTAAAAAATAACTACAGCAATCTATTGGTAGCAGAGTGTATTTAATAAAATGTACAGAATAAAAATAGAATACACTACATTTGGTCATCATGATGACTTTATCCAAAGTAACTTAGAAGTGAGAGAGGATACAAGTCTGATGTTGAAGGTTAAGGATTTTGCTGGATAACCCAACCACGGCAGTTTGGAGGTGCGGAGATTTGAACACACTGCTATCTGATCAGTAACTCAAAGCCTTAACTACTGACGCACCATGTCAGCTTGCATCGATTCAACCACCACTACCGCCACCACTGAATTAACTCACACAAAAAGAGGAATTTCAGTTCTTTACCAAACCAAAGGTTTGAAATTCTAACACGATTTCTATAGCGTAATCGTTCAAATAAAGGTCACAAAAGTGATCCATTAATTTGCAGATTAATCATTCTCATTCCTGCCAAAAACATTAGATATCCCACTATGCATTGTACAATCCTGTAAAATATAAAACAGTATTTTGTTGTAAAAACAAATGCTGTAAATTTACAGGACTTATTCATCAGTGAAAAGAGTTGCTAAAATGCTAAGGACCAAAAAAATTATCTACACAAAGAGAATCGCTCACTCCTGTGTAGATTTCTGGTGTTTTACTGTGAACCAATATTTCCCAATCATATAAACTACAATCCTGTAAAATAGTAAATCAATATTTTGCAAATGCACAGAATTTTTTTTTTTTTACAATTCCCTGAAACAAAAATGAAACAATACCCTGTGTGTAAACTGTTATTACTCATGTTATAAGCTCCTTCAAGAATTGTAAAGTGATTGATTGATTGATTGACAGGATTGTTAAATGTGGTGATCATTCTTTCATCATCGGTAAGCCTTTTATCCAGGTTGTGGTGGATCTGGAGCCTGTCCCAGGAACACTGGCACACACCCTGAACAGGATGCTAGACCGCACACATACTCAAAAATATCTACTCTGACATGTTTTTGGAATCTGGGAGGAAACTGGAGAACCCAGAGGAAATCCAGGCAACATGGAGAGAACATGCGACAATAACCTGAGCTCAGGAGTGAAGCGGGAACCCTGGATTCAGATCATTCTCATAATGCTAGACTCTGATAATGTTAATCAAGATAGATCATGATCCCACATGCAGACATAAATATCATTAAATAGCAGTCATCAGCAGCATATTAATAAAGCACAAAAGGTTTAAATAGTGGAAAAGCATTTTCAAAGGAATTAATAGTCAATTTAATCTAATTTATATAAATGATAAAGTTAAGCATTAGATTTGTGTACGTGAACGGTAGCTCATGTTTTGGAAATTTTATTCAGAAAAAACAAAGCACAAAGAACTGTTGGATATCAGTGTATCAAGGAAATACACTTACTGGGGAAAATAAAAGATTGAAATCACTTCCTGGAGGAAGTTTCATCATTCTGAAACGTGCCTGGAATGTAAAGACAGAAAAAAATGGTGCAATAAATATCTCTTAATCTTATCACTTAAAAATGGCTATCAACAGATTTGCAGTTTGGATGAAGAGACATCTGTGTTATGTGATTAAAGTGCATGTAAATGATTTCAAATAGCATCAGAAGTTGCAGTGACAATGCTGTGTTGGCGTTTCTGGTGAGTCAGGTTATCAATAATAATTAATATTAATATCGATATTGTTATAGACTGTAACTGATGTTGCTGATGATTATGAGAGAAAACTGAACACAGAAATTGTAAATGTAAATGTAAATATCATAATACGTTTCCCATTACAAGTTCAGGGATTCCTATTTCTTTCACATTTTTATAGTAAGTGAGCTTTTTCTTTTCTCTTTTGTTTATTGTTTCTGCCCTGACTTAACAATAACTACTCTAAACCAACAGTGGGGGTCAAAGGTCTAATGAAAATGCTTATATTTTGCTTTCATTTCTAAATTAATACAGCGGTGTTCATTACAAATGATATTATTGACAACAGCTTGAGTGAAAAGTAGTCCATGAAATATTTACATGAATTTCAGATTTTTTTAGCATTTGCTCTGTCTCCTTTTTTGCTTTAATGACAGTGTGCACTCGAGCTGGCAGCCACAAAAGCCTGTGGAAAACCTTATGATCCAGTTTAGATCAAATTGACGTGTCATCTGAACACGTGCTTCAGAAGGAGAGATAAGGCACGAGGAAAAGCTGAGCTTTTGTACAATGCAGTTCAATGCATGATCAATATCATACATTTGCTTACATTTAATTAGGAACCAAGAAATAAATGTTGAATATTAAATATTCAAGATAACTATCTGTGTTTTTATGTTTATTAAAATGTTTGTTTCCAAATTTAAGTGAGAAAAAAGGCTTTTTAATCTAAAAACAGCTGTACTGTTACAGTAATAATAATAATTACAAATGTATTGTTAACAAATGAAATATAATTGATAATTGTTGATATGGTGATGTTTTCTGGAAGGAAATATTTACTTCTTCTTCAGGGAAGAGAAGTTTATGCTTTACGGTTTTTCAGAAAAATGACAAGATACATTTGGGGTTGTTTTTTTTGTTTGTCTGGTTGTTTTTTTTTGTCTTAGTAACATCAAGAGATAAGAACTAAGAGGCTGGTTAAAGAAGCTGCTATAATGTAAGTGGTAACAGGAACTACATTTTTTCATACAAAAGATAACTTAACATGATCTGATATTTTGTGCAAAAAACAATGAAATTGTAATCCTTGGCAAATTGCTGTGCTTTAAGACAAAGAAGACATTTCAGAATTAGTAAAATAGTCAGCTTCCGGGTGGTAATAGTAGTCAGGGTGAATGTTCATATAACAGCACACGCACAAGTGTTTCATTCCTTACTTAAGCCCTTGAACATAACTGTTCTGTGCAATTTAACCTTATAATCAGCTTCTTCCTTTTTTTTTCTTTTGTGGTTATCAATCATCTTAGTCGCCGGAGGTCCCAACTCATTTTCTCCTTAAGTCTCGCATCATTCTAAGGACCATTATGTTTTTTGACACTGAAACCGCCACAATCCTGAAGTTATCCCACTTTTATTGTAAGGGACTTAACTACAAATTCCCTCGAGGCCTACAGTGTGTCGAGGTGTTTGTTCTAACCCTCTCTGTTCTCTTACTTATTAAACCGGAAAGCTTGTCAGTAAAATCGGACGGTAATTAGAACCAGAAATAAAACTCACACCGTGTAGACCTCAACGGTCCAAGCTGGGAATTACTGCCTTATAACAGACGATTGTAAGGCTGACTTATAAAAGTCAAAAAGTGTGTCCTATTTAATGCCAACATTTATCCATTTATCCATTTATCCAAGCGAGACAGAATCCAATCCAAGCACAAAAGCACCTAAAGGAGTTACAAAGCAATCATACTATTAAACATACAATTTTACAAGGTGGAGACGGTTAACCTGCGGTGGAGTGCTGGATAATAATCACCCAAGCATCATCAATCACATCAGCACGTAGCAAAAGGGAACACGCCTAGTCATATACACCCACACACACACTCAGAGGGTGTTTCGGTATCGACGCTCAAGTGCTCTCGGAAGAGCTGAGTCGTCACGTTTGTCTAAAGTTGTTAAAAAAAAAAACAATTTGGGATGAATGTTTTTAGTTTTCTCAACATATAATAGACCATACAATAGAAAATCAAAAGCAAGTGCTGTATGAAGTGTAGTGAAAAGGGTGATGACAAGACTGTGAAGTTCTTTCTCGCTTACAGTTTTTTCACACGTACTTCCTCACTGGTGTAACTTTTTAACTTCTTTTTTTAACCACAAGTACTAAAGTTTAAACACAGTTTACTGAAGTTCAGTGCCAACACACACTCCCTAAAGCATGTTTTGGAAAAAAAATGAGCCAGACAAACACTAATGAGCTTCTTTGTACACTTCTGAATAAAAACGTCACTTTCTGTAAGCAAGATAATGCAAAAAGAAACAGAAGACACATCTGTGAATGGAATTCTTTATACATAAAAGACACACAATACAGTTTTTCATGAAGGCGTACACACTCTTAATACACACTGACACATGCTTCTTAACTACTAAGGCTCATCTGTCTTTTACTTAAACGTTTGCAGCGAAACACATTTTACTGAAAATTGTCCTAATTAAAAACTCCTTGCACATTTTCCCCTTTTTTCTTAAGAATCTTAAAATAATTTCAAAAGAGATTTTTTTCTTAAGAATGTCCTTTGAAAATGAGACCAGGACAACAGGAGGACAGACACTACAGAACGTCTCACTGCTTCCACATCTGGACACTCTGGACACTTATAAAAGTGTCCCTCGGTGGTTCTTTTTAAACTAGTTCTACTTGGAATCCTGTGTGAATAGAAAAAACCCTTTGTTTGAGTTTTCTATATACATAGTACCGTTAAAGGTTCCCTTAGTGGAACAAACCAACGATCCCTTTAGAGTGGTGTCCGAAACCTTTTCTTTTGACACCAAAGTGTGATTTTTTTTTTTGTTTATTAAAGATATAATTATAAATTATAAATTCATATGTATACAATTTCTATCCAGAACTTATATATTTATGTAAAGCTGCTTGTTACAATGTTCATTGTTAAAAGTGCTATTAATGGGGGAAAAAACAGTTTTGTAATAAATGGAATCAAATGGAAAAAGTTGGAATTGTGTTGTGAAACTTTTTAAAATTTTTGTAAAACATGTATACCACATATATGAAGAGTCCAGATTTGTAAGGGTTGACTTTTTACAATATTTGTACTGCATTATATTTGCAATGCAAGTGAATTTTGTGTGAAAACCAGTTTTTTTAAACTAATCTTTCTAGCTAGTAGTTTCTACTAGTTTTTAAAGAAAAATAATATCAGGGTGGTGTCGATTTATTTTGACATTCAAGGTTTCTTTATCAATATCGGAAAAGAAAAGTGGTCTCATGTCAACTTTAATTAGAATACAAGAAGACAGAGTCAGCCCTGCATTTCTAAGAATGCATTTAATCACAGTTTATAGTGTGAATCAATCACATCTGTCATCCAATGTTAAATGGGACGAAACCAAGAGAGAGGAGTTAGCGAGAATGAGGATTGAGCTAGAGTTGGAAGTAAACAGTAGATGGGGATGAGTAAGAATTCCTCTTTAGATAATTAAGAGTTCTTATGTTGTTAAAAATGCTTCTACTTGGAATACTTTCCAATAAGGAAACATTTTGTTCTGGAACCTTTTTGTGGAATAGTTCCCCAGAGATCTAACCAAAGATTTGTCCTTTTTTCTGAGATCATAAGCAATAAAATTAATAAAATATAGGTTGCATAGTGTCCTCAGTCATAAATGTAGAGAGAATTTAGAGAGTTTTTCAACATTATTTGAGAACAAGAAACAATCCCGAATAGCTATTTTCTTCTACAAAATGCAATTAATTTTTTACAAATGTCTTTATTTACTTAAGGTGGTGCCGTGTATCATGTATTGTTGCCACGTCACAGCACAGTTTATTTTTAGGTTACTGTCTATAAGAAGTTTCACACGTTCTCTCCATTTTCATATGGGGTTTCCTCTGGGTTCTCCGGTTTCCTCCTACTGTCCCAAAAAGTGCATTTCCATTAAGCTAAATTTGCCTGTGAATGCGTGTGCTCATGGTGCTCAGTAATGTACTGCCGAGTATTTCCACCTCAAGCATAGGGTTCTTGGGATAGGCTACGGATCCAGCTAGTCCCTGACCGGAATAAAGCAGATCATAAAGATGAATAAATGAGTTCTATAAACATAAACAAATTAAAAAATTTATGTTTTTCAACAGCTTTAGAAAAAAAGCCAGAATTAAAAGCCTAAATTAATTGATGAATTGAATTATTTTTTAGTATTTATTTTCATTATTAATTAATCTCTCCTTCATTCATCAGTATGTATTATGTGTACTTTGTATTAAATGTTTTATGAGAAAACATCAAAGTTAGACTACAATGTGCAAGAATTTATATGATGTCATTACATTTGCATAAATATTTCTTAGTATATCCTTGGCTATGGAAGAGTATTATATTGTATATATACAGTAATGCAGTATATATACACCTCTCTCTCTCTCTTTCTCTCTCTCTCTCTCTTAATTTTGAAAAATAAATGCATTTGGTTTACATGCCGTTGTTAAAAAAATGGTCAGCGCTCTGCTGCCCCCTTGTGGTCACTGTATATATGACAGCTGGAGTTGATGCACTTGCCTTCTTATAGTTTCCTTTATGCCTTTTTACATCTTCAACACACCCTCCAGCTGAGAAAAGAACAATAAAATGAAGGATTTGGAGGTGGAATCCCTCCAGAATCGGGATGAAACACAAGCTCATTTAAACTCCAACCACTGCCTGATGATGAAAATTAAAACCACATGAGAGAGCAAGGGATTAAAAGTGTATGCATGTGTGTGTGTCTGTGTGTGTGTGTGAGAAAGAGAGAGAGAGAGATGTCTGTTTATGTGTTCATACTGATTGCAGTGCAATTATCTTGAGACAAATTGAGGAATGATAATGAGATCTAAATTGAACTGATTTCCACTCTGATCAAGACCCTGTGGGAGGTTGACTGACTACTGACTCGAAATACGCTGAAGTAAACAATTCCCAGATAATCACATTAATTCAAACCGTGTGAATAGGCCACAGAAAAACAAGCAAAGTAGACCAAATTACTACATCTTTTTTTAAAATCAGCTTTGTTGAAACTACCTCAAATGTAGTTCTCAGCCTATATGTTGTAAAATGTGCTTGAAGGGCTTCTCATATTAGATAAGAAGATGAGAGAAATTTCCTACACTGAGCTATCATGTTATAATGCTTTAATAAAAATATGAAAATCGGTATACGCTTTAAACCTGAAAGATAGAAAGAAACCTGAAAGATATAACCCAAAATTGAACTCAGTCAAAAATTACTTAGTGGATACTTTGGATATTTGGATAAGTATGTAACGCTAGACAGAAAATATTTTTTTCTATTTTCCATACAATATTTTTTTTATAATACAAAATACCTTATCCTGTGTAGTTCTGGAGAAAGTAAATATCTGGCTGTTTATCATGTTAATCCTACTATCCTATTGGCTTCAATGTTACCATGTAAAGATAATACTGTTGATAAACAATTTTATCAATCAGAAATTAGAAATTAAGGTTAGTTAATAGTTAACCTTATTATTAACCTTTTAACTTCAGCATATAATTCAGTATTTTGTGGAATAAAGACAATAGGGCATGCTGTTGTAGTAAAATATTCAACGCTAGGTTGGTGCGATGAAGCACATGAAGTTACTGTTACGACTATGAAATTGATTCATTTCCAATAACAGCGTGTGCTGAAGTGTTTTATTCCACTTTACCACAGCTCTTTTTCAATTATTACAAATTTTCATTTCTTAATAAATGAAACCTCACTAGTTTTATCCATTTACTGTTACATGTAATGTACAATGTAATTTACAATGAAAGGGTTAATTCCCATTATCACTTGCATTACAGTATCTATAAACAGTCATTCTCTGTTTTTATTTTTTGGTCGGTCTCTCTTTTTCTTCATCAATAAGGTAAAAAAAATTGCAGCTTGTCACATAACTGAGAATTCCTGAAGACTTTCCCAGTGGAGCAAAACATTTAATGAACTGCGCATTTAACGAAGTACTGAAGATTTCTTCCATAAATGTGGCTTCACCGGAGGAGTGTTTATATGTTTTTCACTGTTGAATAACTACACTTGCAAAAAAAAAAAAAAAAGGTTTCGCCAGGTCTGGACCTGCTGATGGCTCCTGAGGTGATGGAAGGTCCATACAAAATACTCTTGAGACAGAGATGATGACATCACTTTTGATGAGATTTATAAACTCCTGATCTATTCTGTATTCTGCTTCAATAACATTAAACCGGATTGTAAACATGCAGCTCATGGCATCAGCCGAAAAAAATTCTGGAGCCGCAATGATTCCAAATAAATCAGAAATGGTGCTGCTTACCCTATGGAGTAACCAGACAAGTATGCTTTAATAAGTTCTTTGCACATACAATTAATCCACCATGAAAAATGGCAAAACGTCTTGCCCGGGACACTTTAAAAGCTTTGAAACAAATCGATACTCAAATCTTCCTGATTGGGGCTTGAGATATATTTATACAGCTGCATGGCTGTACACAGAGAAACTGTGGGAAAGAAGGACACAGAGTGGCAGATTTACAAAACACAAATGAATATTAAGGCCACAGTTTGGCAATGTTTGTCTTCTACAAAATAAATGGAGGATTATTGAATTGTGGTTTTCTACATACAAATGAAGTGTCCCGAATACAGTTAAACTACTCCGCCCTTTGTCAGTTTGTGTAAGGCATGGGCTCCTGCTGTGGAAAAGAGCCGTTCAGCCAAAAATGAAATGTACACAGTTATCCCCTAACCTCAAGTGCAGTCGATCAGCCAAGACATGAGTAGTGTCCTAGACATATGAAGCAATTAAGGAAGCTGATATATAAACTGCACATATAAATCATCATACACTTGTCTCAAATGTACCACCATTTGTTGATAAACAGCTTCAGAAAGTAGAATTGGAACCATATTATCATCCAAACTGATTACATTACAAAACAATATGACCTAAAGGGGAAAATGCTTTTTTTTTTTTTTGTGCTGAACTACTACCTTTTACGGATATATTATCTATATTATGTAAATTAGGAATGGAACACAATGCCATTATCTGTAACTCTACCTCTTTAGTGCTCAAAATATCTGTATCTGTATTGGGATTAATCTTCAAATGGCTGTTGTCTAGCCTGTAAGGGGGCATTTTATCAGAACATTACCATTATGCTCTCAGAAACACCCAGGACTGCATTAAAAGAGTCTTATTTTTATTTCAAACAGCTATTATTTTAACTATTTCTATTAAATTCCTGAATTTTTACAGTTCCTCAACATCAGCTACACTATTCTTTCTGGATAGTGTGTTTATATGTGGTCACATCTCTGGTGTGAATATAAACGTAAAAATATGTACTAATTTAAATCCGGGGATGAGTCTTCTTTTTTAACCTCTTTTCTTGGCTGGCACTAAATTATCAACAATGGCAAAAGTAATTTTGTGTACCTTTACACAGTACACAGTTTCATATGCTAGTCTATAACAGTGGTGCTGAAACTTCTTGCAGGCTTTAAACTGTAAAAGAAATTCCATGGAGCGTTTATGGGCAATCAATTTACTTGTTTGTTTGTTCATTTATTTATTTATTTATTTATTGGATTGGTCATTAATCTGTAGAATGTATAGCTATTATGGGAATTCTTTACATTGATGTTTAGACTATTAATAAACTATTAACTTTTAGAAATGTGCAATGTATGTGTGTAAAAAGGTCATTATCAAACAGTTATTACAATCATCTGCAACAGATGCAAAATCATGAAAATATAAACTTGTCTTTTCCAGTCCGTATGAAAATTCCTTCTCAGTAACAAGACAGCAGTGGTTGTACACTAGTTTGAAGAGATCAGTAGACACATTCACGCAATTATCCAATCAGCTGACCATGTGTAAACAGCGCAATATATAAAGTCACATAGACACAGGTCAAGATTTTCAGTTCATGTTCACATTAAAACTCAGCATGGGGAAAAAATGTGATCTCAGTTAACATGACCAATTCTTGTGGTCTAGTAGGTGCCAATTAGGATAGTTTCAGTTTATTTCAGAAACGGCTTATCTCCTGGGATTTTCATGCGCAACAAAAAACATCCAGTGAGTAGCACTTCAGTGGATGGAAATGTCATGTTGATAGAAATTAGTGGAGAATGGACAGAGTGGTTTAAGCAGACATGAATTGGATAATTAAACTGTACAACTGTGGTGATCGGAAAGGCATCTCAGGACGCACTGTACATTGAATCAGGTTATAGTACTGTCAGCCAAGAACAAGAATCTGAGGCGACAATGGGTTCAGTGGAATATTTTAATATAAAATAAGCACATTTATTATGAGTGTGCAGCATTTGCAGCAACCGAAGACATATTCTCCCCAAAATGTCCATAAAGAAGGATCCTCACACCTAACACTTTGCCTCTCAGTCACATTTACATCAGAAACGTATATAAATCATAGTATGGGAACAGAAACACAATAAAAAGAAACATCTCAGGTGAAAGAATGACAACTGTTTTACATCTGGGTGTTAATTCCTACTTAAGGAATATATACTGAAAAATTTAAATGCACTGTTTTGTGATTTACTAAGTTCGAATGAGTCTTTTTTTCCTCTTACAGTAGGTGTACTGTGATGATTGAAGTCGAACAGGTTAGCCATCTTGCTAAACCAGTAAAAAAATTTTGAGTATGAGTTATAAGTCCTCCTAGAAATCATGCTAGGTTGTTAATGATACTTAGCTGAACAGTTCAGATTGACTTCTCAGAATGTCTGTCAGGTTGTCTCGTGTTAGCTATCTGGCTAGCTTTATAAGTTTTACAGGCTTGCTCATTAGGGATATATATAGATAATTGTATAGATTCATAAGTTTATATTCAGAATTTATTTACTTTTGTGAAGCTGCTTTGTGACGATGTCTGTTTTTAAAAGAGCAATACAAATAAAAATAAAATTGAATTGAATAAGCAAAAGTAGATTAACGTGTATGAATATGAATTTCAAATCTTCTCAGAAATCCTGTCAGGTCAGTTAATGTTAGCTAATTGGGTAGCTCTAACAGTGAAAATTATAGACAGTAATGAAATTGTCCCAGAAATCCTTTCAGGTTCGCTCATGTTAGCTATGTGTTAAGTTAAGATTATAAACATGTATGAATATGATTTCAATTCCTTTTAGAAATCATATCAGGTTAGCTGTCTTGCTAAAGTTCTCAGTTAAGCTTATAAACATTAAATTCCTCTTAGGAATACTGACAGGTTAGCTAGAAGCTAAAAAATTCTATGGAAATTAATGTGTTCGTATGAAAGCCAATGACTGCCTTCACACTTCCATATATGGACATTTCCTTATGTAGTCGTAAAGGTACACACACGCTCACAGCTGCTCTTATTTCCATATATGGACTTAAAGACATGCCCAAATTTCTGTTTATTCACTCAAAGATGTGCTAGTAGTGGTACAGTAGTGATTAAAGTGAGTGATTTACAAATTAAAAAATATTAAGAATAATAGGAATTTTTTCAAGCCTAACCCTAACCCTAACCCTAACCCTAACCCTGATTCATACAACAAACTGACTCCTTGCTGTTCTTAAAAAGCTCTTCATATTAATAAGATGTTCTTATATTAAAGCAAGCAGAGCTGAGGCTGGTTGTTTGTAACCCTGAGACATAAATGATCCAATGATCATTTTTCACTTTCTCTAGCATACAGAAATAGTAACTGAGATGCCATGACTGCTTAAATTCTTTCTATTAAAAAGGAAATGCTTGTTATTATTCTGTAAACTGTTATTTCTATTAATTCACATTTTGACTCTCAACGTCAAGGCTGGAATTGGCAAATACAAGTAAATTTAATTTGAGCATTAGTGATCATGCTGAACTTCCTGATATTTGACAGCAGTGTCTTCGCGATAAACTGAAAGCAGGGCTTTGACTGAACATGTGTCCCAAATGTGTATCACAGACAATATCAAGTTGAAACCCGCCTCTTTTAAGCTGTCAGGAAAATTACAAGTACTGCTGAAAATCGAATCAGGAGAACAAGGGAAACTGGAAATGAAGCATGCCACTGCTAGGTCTCAGGAGCAGAAGAAATTTTGTTTGACAAAAAAGAATCCTGTGGTTGTAACATTAACACACCCCTTTTAACATTAGGGTTTTTAGGAGGCATTTAACCTGAGAAGTGTAAAATATTGTGAAATGTTTGTGACACAAAAACAAGAAGTGAATATTTTAAAGCTCAGTTATGCACTATTTATAGACCCAAAGAGCAGCTTCACACAAGTGATAGTAAATATCTAACATATCTGTCAGATTATATCTACAAGTGTGCACTATATAGCAAATCAATTGAACTGTCAGACAGTAATTTGATCTAAAACATAACTCAAAACAATCCAGTCATATCATATGTGAAGATAACATTATTACTTCCTTTGGAACAGTCAATGTAATGGAAAAAAATAATACAATTCCAGTCTGACTACACATTAGTCTGATTTTTCTTGAATTCCAATATTTCCTGAAAAGTGAGTACAGGTGTAGACGACAGTTGTGTTGAGTAATAAGAAGCTTAGGAACTATGATTTAAAGAAACAAGTTGTAATCAGGTGGAATTTAATATTGTTAGATGTCAGATAAACACAGTACTGAAATAAACTTACTCATATTTCATGGTTAGAGACACGATAAAGACTCAGCAGCAGCATCAGGACCTGCTTAACTGATACAGCTTCATTAAATACAACATAATACAGAAATTTTAATACATTTTTAATACAATTTTCCACAATGTTACACATGTCACATTTCCATGTGAAACAGCATATTTGGATTTGTTGGACTGAAAGGTTTATAAAAAGTTGACCTGTCATATAATATAGGTTTATCATATAGTTTTTCTCTTTTGAACAATAAAGAAAAATACCTCTAGGGAGATCGAGAGATCCAAGGGACTGTCCCTCTGAAACAAGATTAGAATTTTCAACACCAATGTGACGGCAGTCCTCTTGTATGGATCTGAGACATGGAGAGTGAACGACACCATCATCAGCATTTTCCAGACTTTCACCAACAGATGCGTACAACACATCCTGAACATCAGCTGGCCTGAGAAGTTCTCCAACGCCAACCTGTGGGAGAGAATTAATCAGAAGCCCATCAGCCAAGATGTGAAGAAGTGAAAGTGGGGGGTGGACACACCCTACGTAAAGCAGCAGAAATGTTGGAAGGCAAGCACTGGACTGGAATCCACAGGGGAAGAGAAGAGTTGGGAGACCAAAGCACACCTGGAGAAGATCAGTCAAAAGCGAGGCAAAGGCGGTCAGACTGATGTGGGACCAGCTGAATGGAGTTGCCCAGAACTGAATCCATTGGTGTGGTGTGTTGTGGCCCACTTAGGAGTCGACAGGAATAAGTCATGAAAGTCAAATCAGTTGTAATCTTTGCTGTCCATCACTGAGACCACACTAGTCTCAATAAATAGAGCTGAGTGTGTGCACTGATCTGTGAGTGAATAGAAAATCCTGATGGATCATTAGTATACAATACTGTGCTGTAATGTGCAATAATGTGCTGGAGATGTGCACACGGTTTCCATGGATGATTCCACTCTTTTTGGGTCCACCCACGGTTGGTTCCATAGCTCTGTAATGTGCAGGCCCTGGCTGTTTAGTTTGGTTTACAGCATCCATAAATGGGGGATCCACCACCAGCAAGTGTTTTTATTGCATAATTAGGAAAAATATATATTTTTCATTTTGCTGACTCTTTTACCTTCAAGCTACTTACAACTGATACAGGTTGAAACTGAGCAATCGATGGTCAGGCACAAAAGACAAAAGTAATTATAAAAAATGAATGCAAATTTCATGCTACTATTTAAATCAGTTGGATTAAGTAACATAGAGCAATGTTGATGTGGTACATTTTTAGTTGTATCTCCCAGGTCACACTGCCCTATTATGTTTTTTTTTTTTTTTTTTTTTAAAGGCAAAATGACACATTTTAAATGTGTTTTCATTAAAAACATTTAACCAAAATGACAAGTTTCTGTCCTCCTCTCTTCTTATAACATGCCAAACATCCATCCAACCTACTAAGTAAACTGCTTCAGTTCTAAGACCCACAAATGTAACAACAAATACATATTTTCCATGCATTAAAAAAAATGAAGGCGCAAAGTACATTGTAATGAATTGTGAATGGATTTAATAAAGAAACAGACATACACACAAACAAACATTTACATTTACATTTACAGCATTTGGCAGACGCCCTTATCCAGAGCGACTTACATAAGTGCTTTGAAGTCTCC
>JAQQZR010000002.1:4553928-4573120 GCA_030068235.1 Notoglanidium macrostoma | reverse complement strand
GAGTGAGAGGTGTAAAGCACCAACTTCGAGAAAGCAGCAGACCTGTACCACCACCCCTTCCAGTTTCTCGTGGAGTATGTGAGAAAGAATAAGCAGAGGAAAGAGCTGCTGGTATGGCTGAGTTCTGTGGCGATATCCAGATCTCAGTTAGTGCCAGAAAGTCAAGAGAGTGATGGGAAGCAAGAGCTGAAATGAAAATGAAACATGTAAATAAGAGAAATGTTCTCTTTACCAATTCTGAGTGGCCATGATGGTTTCTGGTCAGGCTGAACTAAACAATTTCAGGTAACCTAAACCAAGTCATGTGACCCAGATACTCAAAACAAAACAAACTTTGATAAATGTCAATTGGACTGGGTGAAAGCTGTTACTCATTCCCCCTACGGGATGCCAGTCATGGTGCATGTTTCCACAGAGTCACTACGACTCAGTAGCTTCTACTGTTACAGGTTTCTATTATTCTTCATCACTATGAGACAAACAAGTAGCTGACTGCTACTGAGTGACAGTAAAAGGTTATTGAATTGACTCTCTGGGACATGAATGCTCTTTGTAGAAAGCAACAACAAAGGTTTGTCTTTTAGAAAGGGTTCCAAGTAAACTCTATTAGGAAGCTATTTCAGAGAGTATAGGAATGACATTGTAATGCAATTGTAAGGATATGCAATAATGCAGACTGTACAGCATAGGTCAACATATCTAGATACAGCAATAACTCAGTGGCTAAGGTGTGTTGCGTGTTACAATTTCATACATGGTGAATGGTTTGGGAATGGCCTATGCCCTCTTAGTCAGGAACACTTTCACTCTGATATTAACACTAATTGAAGGAAGTCGTCACTGAAAGTTTCAAACAGTTAAGATTTTGATACTGATAACATCAGATTTTTTTCAGTTGCAGCACTCATTCATTCTGCCAGCAGATGTCAGACAAACGTAGATTTAAAATAAAAAGCCTAGTTTATTTATTAATTTACTTCATAAAGGAATTACTGTGTGGGGAATGTTAACGCTAACACTGCTAATTATAGATTATTGATGGCAGACCTCAACTATGTTTATTATGTATAATAAATAAGGGGATATATTAGCTTATCTTAACTCAGTGATAAAAAATTGGGTTGGTTTACACAAACTTCATTTTCTACACTCTTTTGTTCTAAAGTGCATGTAATCTAAACTAATCTCTAAAAGTTTTATGTTTCATGTATACATTTCTCTGTCTAGTGCCATTATACTGTGATGACAAATATGTATCAATCATTCAATCAATCAATCAATCATTCAGTCAATCAATCAATCAATCAATCAAGATTGTTATGGAACTGGCCATAATATTTTAAACAGGCTGATAATTTGAACCCCACAGTCATATTTTAGAGTAACAGTTAAAGGTTTATGCACTATATACCTATTAAAAACCAGTATAAGACATGTGCTTAGAATTGAGATGTTTGCTTTATTACCGAAATTTGTTTTGCCATAGGATTTCTTTAAAACACAAATGCCCCTTTTGTAAAAATGTATGAAAATAGAGGCAGATCATGAATCTATCACAGGGCTAACACAGAGACAAACAACCATTCATACCTATGGGCAATTTAGAGAAGCCAGTTAATTTAATCTGCATTTCTTTGAACTGTGGGAAGAAAACCTATGCAGGTACAGGACACAGATGCAAACTCCACCAGCTGTCAGGTTCGAACCCAGAAACTTCTTGCTGTGAGATGATGGTGCTAACCACTGCATCACCATGCTGCCCCTTCCTTAAACATTTCACTGAAAACGACAAAGGTTTTATGAGGGAAAAGAAAATCTTAATAAACCTAGCTTAAAAAACACTAATCTTATTTTGGAATAGATGGAGCTTAAGGCCTTTTTGTGCAACCCACTGCATTTTTGAGGCCCTTTGAAGTTTTTTTAAAGAGAAAACTACTTATGTTTTATCCAACTGTGCAGTGGAAAAAGTGGAACCAGTTTCTAATTTCCTACCTTACCAGGTGGCCAATTCAAGTCTGCTTCCACCAGCATTGGGAAATTATTAAATAGTTCAGGCTCAAAATTTTTGGTGATTCATGAAAAAAATAGGAGACATTTCTGCAGTCTGCATTTTTTGTTTATTGCGAATGAGACATGGGCAGAAAATGAGAAAAAATAATGTGCTGTGATTTAAATAACATTGTTACTGTCATCCATCCATTACATTCTTTGCACTAAACTACTATAGACTTGAATAAGAGTTACTATAGTATTAATAAAGTGGATAACCTAGAGCTAGCATATCTGTTGCGTAGTTGCTTCTCACCATTAATGTGAACTGAAATCATGATTAAATCATGCAGAGAAATAGAGGCAAGCTTGATTTTTCCAGATCTGCATCAACTGCAAAGCATTCTGTATACAACAATGACAACAGTATGAGATTTCACTGCTCAGAAACAAACTAGCTAGACTGCTAAGCATAGATTAGGATAAATCAGATTTTATGACTGAAAAAAAGCCTTGGCGGTTTTCACAGCTCTAGGTTCGATCCTGAGCTCAGGTTCTACATGGGTTCCCTTCTGGGTTTCTGGTTTCCTCCCACCACCCAAAAATATGACAGTTAAATTGTTGACTCCAATGGATTAGAACTGCATCCAGAGGACATTTTCCTTCCTCATGCCCAGTGTTCCTGGTAAAGTCTCCAGATCCACCTTCACCCTGACCAGGGTGAAGCGTATACCGAAAATGATGGAGTGAATGAATTGTTTGAAAAATGTCGTTGAGACTTTTTAAAAATTGCCTCTACAATTGATTTCAACAATGATTAAAAGTACAGTTTGTTATGTTTGCGTGTTTCTAGACCTATAATAATTGTAGAATTTCCAAGATACATTTCAAAAGCTGATTCCCAATATTGCTAAGCTAATGGATGTGGCTAGTTTCTTCATTTAAAGCTTGTGGTTATATTTGGTCTATATTTTAGCCCCACTCGTATCATTTCGCAAAACATACGAAGTTTCAACAAAGAGAGGGATGACCAGGCATTAAGGAGAAAAGGAACGTTTTAACTCTTGATTTTTACATAGAATGAAAAAAAAATCTGAATAATACCCTATTTAATATATCAAATACACAAATCAAATTTAAGTAAGCTTTGGAAAGATCTGAAAGCCACACCGCCTACCTGAGTCTAATGTTTGTGCAGAATGATACCAAACTGTGTTCTGAGAATGAAAATGATTTGGGTTCTAGATGGCTGTTACTACTTTGCTAGCGCTGTGATAATGGCAACTTTTGCTTGTTTTTATAGAAAACAGTGTGTCATAGAGTGCTGAAAGCCTCATCATTAAGTCTATCTGAGATACTGAACAAAGTGGTAAGGTGTTATGATTAATGAATGTTTGCATCATCATAAAATGGGGACTAAACATTTCCCATAGATGTCTTACTTTTTAAATGTATTAGCCATGAAGCTATGAAACAAAAGTAAAAGAGCACATGTCCTGGCTGATCAAAAACTTTTATTGTAAGTGGAATGTTTCTGGCTAAACTGGTTATTTATTTCTCTGGTACACAGATGAAGTTGATGTATCATGACGTTGCTTTTGAAAACTAAACACATCCCGCATTACTAGGTGCTGAAAGAATGAAAAAGTGAAAGAATGATTCTGTTCACACAGATTGGTATTTTAACACAAAGTAAAATATTAAACCTCATCATTCACTCTAATATTCGCTTATTCTGATTCTTTCTTTAGAGATGAGTTGTGTTGGAGTTATGTTGTAAAATATGCCTGTCTAAATTCTAAATTTTCTAACTTTCTAGCATGGTATTAGAAAAATAGCAAGGCATATTGCCATGTTAGACAGAAAATACAGTACGATCCACAAAGTGTTTAATTAACCATGTTTATAGACAGACAAAAATGGGCTTGATACTAACTAATACTAATCAACATTTTTATTTGAATTTTGCAGGACAGGGGTGTGCTGTAACAGTATAATTCATGATATATACTGTTATGATAATAATCCATGATGGCATGGTGTGATACTATTACCTACGCATAGTTGACTATTTTCAGATAACAGCGTGTCTTGAAGTTTTTAATTCCTCATGTACCACAGTAATTTTTTATATAGTTACATTTAATCTTGTGTAACGTCCACAAGACAAGTTAGTTCCTGTCATCACTTGTATCGCATGAGCAAGGGTGGTGTTAAACTGAATACAGCTGTAGATAATCACAGCTTTGCTGATATTCAGTAAAATAACACAATTGCAAGTGTGATATTGCTTTTATACAGCAGTGTAAACAAGAAATTAATATCTAGTACCTGACATTTCAGACACAAAATGGGTCACATGTATTTTTATTTGCCTCAATTATGAATATAGTTCCCAAAGTCTTGACAGACAGACTGACAGTAAGTGCAGTATCACTAGAATTGTGATTTCATGTGCTGAAAACAGATTAAGTGCTAAATAATAAGCAAGCTTATCCAATCAAATCAGTGGACAGGAACTAACTCTTGCAGCTTGTTAAGATGCTCATCCCTGCAGACTTACCCATGATGCAAAGCAATGGAGACTTCTTCCATAAATGGTAAATAAACCTTTCCTTACACAAAACTTAGATTATGTAGAAATGTTAGAAATAGGAGCACATTGATATATACCTATCGTTTGAATTACAGCCGCAACTACTAGCCATGCTGCTGTTATAAACAATTAATCAAGAATATCTGATCAACCGGATTGGAGAATTCAACAACACTTTGGTAGATGATTGTGAATCATTTATTGAATCAAAATTGCCGTTGGAACGATTTGATTCTTTGGCTTTCGTACAGAAAAGAAAAAGAATCGGTTCCTTTGAGTGAACTGTAAGTGCAGGCATTATTATCTCTCCCCATTCATGGAGTGTTCTGCCTCGGGCAATTTAGCAGCTGGCTGAGAGAGAGAGAGAGAGAGAGAGGGAGAGAGAGAGAGAGAGTCGACTTTCTTTGTGAGAAGAGCTTTTCGATCGGCCATTCAGGCAGCAACAGGGAGGGACAAGAAGTAGAGCTTAAAAAATCTTCCATCACCAAAACTTCTCATACGGTTTTCGACAGTTTCGTTGGGCAGAAAGAGACCTAATTTGCACTGTAGTCAAGGTTAACTCGCTCGTAGAAGTTCACGTCTAGAAAACTGCATTCAATTTGTTACTACATTGTTACTATATCGAGTTTCGTTATTTATTTTTTTTTAACCTTTGAAGAGGAAGAGATTTGAACAGGACGCACGTGCGGCTGGGGAAAAAAACTGACAATGAAGTAAGTTGAAATGTTGCTTGGTAACATTGTAGCGATAAATTGCTAAATAAAGAATTCACATGTTGCTTAAAACCTTTACAGGAAATGTAAACATTAGTGTAAACGTGTGTGTGCACGTGGCACTACGCAAAAACCCGACTTACAACAGAGAAATAACCAAACCTTGGCTGTTTGCTGATGGTTTGTGTTCGCGTTTCTTTGTCCTTTTATATAACTTTCTAACAAACCTTTAAACCTTTCAAACCACTCTTTCGACTCCTAGGAAAGCCGAAAACGGAGATAATTCGTTTCAACTCGCGAGCATTTGGTTGCCATTGTGGCATTTGTGTGTGTATGTGAACCAAAAGCCAACAACTTCCCTGAGAAGAAACACACATTGCACCTCAGTGAAAGAAAATGTTGGCAACTCTTAGTTTTCAGGGGGAAAAAGCCACCGTGGATGCAAAAAGCCTACACCCCCTGTTAAAATGGCAGGTTATTGTGAATAAAAAAAGAGAAACTAAAATAAATCATGCCAGAAATATTTCCACTCACAATGTCAAATTAAGGTGAACATTTCCCTAGAATGTGCCCTAAAGTGTTTTCACTTAATTTCTATACGATGTAAGTTCACATTGAGGTTGGAAAAAGTTCTCACATGATTTATCTTAGTTTCATTTTTTTTTTATTTCACCACAAAACGCTGCCAGTTTAACAGGAGGGTGTAGACTTTTACATCACAGTTTAAAAAACTAGCTAATAGTCGCCTGGTGACGTCACAGACTAATTTGCATGCTGATTATTCATCATCATTAATGGCATATCAAATTGCATGGAAGGGAACACAGAGCAGGAAGACGTTCATTTAGAATGTAACAATATAATCTTATTACAAGAGAAAATAATACATTATCATTTTTTATTTCTTAAATCGTTTCTTTCTCATCGAAAGGAGACATCTTTAGACGACCAAAACCTTTATGCATTTACAGGATCCTGAAATTTCAATCGAGAACACATTAAAAAGATGCAGTGACCGTGCATAGCCATGAAGGAAAATGTTTACATGCTTTTAGTAATTATAGAATATAGTGGTGATCAGTGATTGGTCGCGAGCGCAACACAGTCAGGCGTTACACACGGACGGTGGGTTTCTAAACTCATACAACCGTGGCTGTGATGTGAGCTGGAGAGCTGTATCAAGTTCAAGAACGTCTCTAGCGTGTGCTGAAAAAGTCACTAGAGTTGTTGCTAGGCTCTTTGGACTAAAGTCACTAATGGGGACTAAATAGTCGCCAAATCTAGGAAAAAAGTCTCAAGGTTTGCCACACTGCACTTTCTCTCGAACTCGCTCACTCTTTCTCGCCCTCCCTTTCTGCCTCTGTGTGTGTGTGTGTGTGTGTGTTGTCTAACAACACTACAAAAAGTCAACGGTTAAGTTTAGGCTTCAGTTCTCTTTGGAAAACCTTTTCGTCTTTATGCAAAAGAGGGTCATCAACATTTGGCTTGAAGAAGCTTGGATGCTAAAAACAGACATACACACACAGTGTTTGGTTATTTAAACACTTCAAGTGCTTATTTAACATGAACTTTTCCTTTATATTCATATTATCATGCCCTTAAGAGTGGAAAAATGGATTAGAGGTCGAATACAGAGCAAAGATGGAAAATCTTTCCCATACATGGAAAATTCTGAACCAGGAGTTGTTTAGCTGCACTACATAGCCTAGTAGCTACACTTAGAAGTGGTTAATAGGGCTTAAAAACAACAAATCACAATACTTGGAGATAATATTATGATACGTAACATTTATCAGAATATTTATATACTTAGCAGCAAACAGCACTGACATTTCGAGTACCTTTATTACGGTTTCAGTGACATATACCTTGAAAAAACACTCCAGCTATGTGTCACTAAGTGTAATATTTACATAAAAGTGTATCGTGACTTAATTAATTGCAATATCAACATTATAATGTGCTTCCCAGCCCTAACTAGGCTTATGATACGCTTTATGAACTTTCAAAATTTCTTCACGCTTGTGTATTCGTAACAGAACTTTAAAAAAAAAAAGAAGATACGAAGGTAACATTTCCAAAATACAAAATTGTATCATCCGTTTTAGGGTTGGGGAAGGAAAGGGGTTAGCCTTCATTCCTTAGACATGAAATTGAAATGTCTACTTTTTTATAAGTTGTATAATTATGAGAGTTTACATTTATGTGTGTTAGACATATATTAGATATGGCTGTGTTATATTTTGTCAGACTTTCCAGAGTAGTGCTAAACAAAACCCTCTTGTCATTGTGTGACATTCATTATAGAGTGTTTTAACAAAAATACAGAATGCATTATACAATTTGGTATTTCTGTTTAATATTATTGACAGTTGCATCACTAATACTAATATGATTTGCTCTTTGTTTCCACATCCAGCCTAGTTGAGTGATGGAAAGTTAGTAAGGTCGTCTGGACAGTTTCGACACATTTGCAGAATTGGGCACATTTCTGACATACACAATAAAAAGATCCCTCTGTACCGAGAAACCCTGTACCCAGTTTAGTTACCACTGAGGGCAGACCCAAAATTGGATGGACACTCAAGTGTGCAATGTTCTGCTGCTTTTTGTTATGCAAAGAATTAGAAATGTGTGTCACTGTACTAGTGTGACTAATGTGTGTGTGTGTAATAGAATGTATGCTAATAGACAGTGTGACTTACAATAGGAATCCCTCTATAAGCCAGGCTGCCGAGGACAAAGCTACCTAGTGGTCTGTGTCTAATAACATTAAACACAAAGAAACCCAGACCGGCGAGTGCCCTACACACTTTCGACTTGCTCTCACTTGAAGTCCAATGAAAAGGTTTTTTTTCCCCTTCCTTTTCTTTTTCTTTTTGTCCCCCGTTCCTTTGCTCTTTGTGACTGTTCATTGCTGTAGCTGTAGTGACAAATCAATCCGGCCTCTTTCTGTATGGTCACGCCAGCAATTCATGATGGAAAGTACAATAATATACACGCGTGCTTGTTACACCACTGAATAAAGGCAGCACATTAATCCTGCCATGAAAACGCAGGCCGACCCAGTGTGACAAGTATCAGCGCTGACGTGAAACATTCACTGAATGTTCCGCAGGCTATGCCTGGTCACCCTGCTCTGTTTCCATGTGAAGCTTTATGGCGGTGTTACAGGTGAAACCGGGCAGCAAGCCCTCTGCAACAAGCAGCCAAAAGGACTAAAGTGACCTCTTTCACTATTTGTGTCCGACACTAATGGAAATAGAGAAAGGTCACACAGAGCACGTGTACTGCAGTTTACTTATTAGCTTGGAGTTTAATGCTCCAAATATAGCACACAAATAACTAAGTGTGTGTATATGTACATGTGGTGAGATCATTATTCCAGGCTTTATCAGATTATCAGATCACGTAGTCATAAAAACAGTATAGTAAGTTCATTTGTTTGAGGTCGTTTGATTTTTTATAGGTTCATCACGCTTTTTCCCAGGAGTCATGTTATTCTGCTAAAAAGTTAAGTACCAGTAATCTGATACCTTTCACTCTTTGTTTGCAAATTAAGGGGAAAGGGGGGGTTAAGCTCGAATAAGGACAGCATTATGTGCAATATGGAATCATAAAAAAGTAATGATTTATCAGTAAAATGACAGTAAGAAAAAAAAAAGTAAAAAAGGACACAAGGAGTAATCTTGAACCCAGTCATAATTAAAATATAGGATGTGTATGTGAAGAAAATGACTTGCAAATATACAGATTGTTGGACTTTTCCATTTACCTTCAGTTTGCTGCATTGGCTTCTAGAGCACAGAGCTATTTCAAGCCTTCTGGGTAAGCGACAGGTGTGTGTTCATGTGCTTGTTCTTTTGAGCTGCTTTTCATGGTTTGTGAGAAAAAAAAAAAAACAGCAGAGCACGTTAAAGCACTCATTGCGTCTGTGATCTGGGGGGTGGGGGTAATTTCTGGCCAGAAAAGATGTCAAATTAGCTTGAAATTAAGAAAAAGGTCCATTGCATGCCTGTTATTTTTCATGTAAAAAAAAAAAAAACAATAAAGCATTTATTGACATGTAATTTGACGAGTCGGACTCTCACGTTTTCTCTATGCTCTGACAGATGGCTGGCACCCTCACTGTCTCAGGCGTACCGGAGGCGATGGTGGATGGCCTGCACAGCAATGGTGGAAAATCTAGGATTTTCTGCTGTGCTGCTTGGTTGGGGGTCTCTGCTCATCATGCTGAAGAACGAGGGCTTTTACTCGCACCTTTGCACAGGTGAGCTGCCCTAGAAAAGACGGAAAAACACGCTCACTGACACAGCCAGTCAGGATCATTCAGCCGTGACACAAGAGCCAGGGCTGGCTAAACTCATGAATAAACCATACGCTGATCAGTTCTCTTTTGTTGCTCCTGTCTCTGTGCTAGAAAATGAGACGGAGGTTGCTAATGTTACTACTGAGCCTCATGGGGTCTGGCACAGCTGTGTAGAGCAGGAGGAGATGCTCAACCTGGGTTTCACCATTGGCTCCTTCCTGCTCAGTGCAGCCACGCTGCCGCTCGGCATCCTCATGGACAGATACGGGCCCAGACCACTGCGTCTCACCGGAAGGTACGCGCGCACAAATGCACACACATACATGAAAACATTGATAAGCCTTTCCTTTAACTTGACCCCACCCCTAAAAGGGGCTGGGCTAAGCTGATCACTTCCTACCGAGGGCAGTAGGAATGCAGATGTAATATTTGCTTGAAATAAAGAAACTAACCAGGTCCATTGCGCGGCTTTATCGCAAACCATAAGGTATTGTAGGTATTCCTAAAAAACATGAGTCTAGGAAGACTTTAAGGCATTACAGGCAGCACCTGTAATGTTCTTATAATTTGACAAAATGCATGCTTTCCTCCCATACTTTCTCTTAGAGGTGCTTCTTTACTCCTACTCACATTAATACTTGAAGGATTTATCAGTCTGTTCTCCCCCGTGGGTATTTTTGTCTATGCCTGCCCTTGATATTAATATTTTATCATTTAACCCACAGTGACCCTAACCAGGATAAAACAATTACCGAAGGCACAAGCACTTTTTACTCCCATGTTAATTCCCACATCTACTCCCATGTTAATTCCTACTTTTACTCCCATGTTAATTCCCACATCTACTCCCATGTTAATTCCTACTTTTACTCCCATGTTAATCAGCATGGCCTTTTTTTTTTTTGGTCCAGTGGGATCCAAACGCACCCCTTTGCTTTCTCTTTATGGAAACCTTCGCGTCTATGACAATGTTGTGTTAACACAGTGCCATATTTATGAAGAGATGATTACAATCCGACAGGAAGTGTGATGAGTGCTGTTATACTGCAAACATCTGCATTCATTGAGATCTGAAATAAGATTATTTTTTATGCATTATTTGTTACCGCATTTCCTTGGTAAGTGCTTCCAGTAAATCTCAACAGTAATGCAAAAGGCTTACAATTTAATCAATCCTCTTGTCTGGTCACATTAAATTCACTCTTGGTCTGTTTCTCTCTCAGCACTTGTTTCGCTTTGTCCTGTGCAATGATGTCTGTGTCAGCATATCAGCCTCAAGGTCAGTCAAAGATGCAGCAAACACACACATACTAATTACACACACACACAGGGAATATTCAGTACAGACGGTTTAGTGATATTATTAAATTGATGAAACCGATTCTTTCCAAACTTTTGTAGCCATGTTAAGAGAAGTTCCTCGGGTGTGATGGAGACGTGCAATAACACTATATGGGGAGCAGGCTTGCGCTAACTCAGAAGGGTTTATTTTGCACTCTCACGTTTCAATTAAACTTTTTCTTAGCGGGTCTCTCACTGTGACACACACGCATGCACAGCATTGCGCTGGTTCTGGACTTTCTGTCTCTCGTGAAAGGTGAAAGCCATCACGTGCTGCCGGTTCAGCCTGCCTCCTCTCCGCCTACAGCTGATGCTCGAGCACGCCCACGCTGCCACAGTGTTATACTGTATATTCCTGTGGAGCGTTAACATCATATGCGTACAAAGTGCAAATACTGTGTGTAAATTAGCACTTTGTTATTAAAAAAAAGAAAAAATGTCTTTCTTTGTGTTATGTTTTTCATACTATACTACTTCCTCATCAGGGTTTTACACTGCTAATATTCTTAATCTTTGATACAGTGAACCATTATGAAGATGTATTTACTGATAGAGACTTCAAAGCACTTCTGTAAGTCACTCTAGAAAAGGGCTTCTGCCAAATGCCATAAATGTAAATAAAGCAAGTCAAATCCAAAACATTATCCATCCACTGCTTGAGGCCAGTACTCAGTACCAGTACTCAATACTGCATTCCTAAGACTTGCCAAATATGCAAAGTACCATTTCAACCACGAGATTTTGAATGCCACACCTCGTATTTCCCCGTCCCACCCATGCCATCTGACTACACAAAAGCAGCTGAAGATTAGGAAGACATTATCTCACGTTCAACCACTTAAGAACCTGAAAATTGACCAAGACTGTTGTGGTGACAGTTAATATTCGGTACATCACAGCACTGTTGAATTCTTGATTCTTATTGGTCAGAAGGTGTTGATTAGTCCTGTAAAACAGCAGCTCCTGCAAGGTTTATATTTGGTGCTTGTTTTAGGACATAATTGTTTCCATATGGCAGACGCTGGCCAAAAACTCTTTCTGTTAAGAGACATTTATTCAACATTTATGGAAGGAGTCTCCAGTACCAGCGCTTTTCAACTTTGTCAGTGCGTGACTGGAAAGCTTTTAGGACCGAGGACATTGTGCCATCAGGTTTCTCTGTAACATGACATGTTGCGTTTATTTTGTCTTATAACCTTGAGAGGGCAAAGAAAAGTGAGGCTGGTGAGGGAAATGATAGCTGCTGTAATGTAAGTGATAACAGGAAATAACTTTCCCACAACATTAAATGTATAAATAAAAGGTAGAAATGCAGAATTGTAATCATTGGCAAATTGCTATAGTATGGGAGCAATAAAACGCTTCAGGGCATGTTATTGGATAACTCCGGGCTGATATCAGTAACTCTGTTTTGTGTTTGGCTACATCGTGACACCCTGCTGTTTAATAATTTCCTAACAGCTCGCTCCATTGTGCTTTTATTTCTTATTTACACTACAGGCCAGACGTTTGGGCCCACCCTCGGATTTAAAAAAAATGATACACTGCTTTGTCAAACTTTTATTACAAGAAACTATTCGAAATACATATGTAATGGACTGATTTTCGTTATTTTATAGCTTGTAGCCACAAAGTTTATGACATTATTTAGAAACAAAGGCTGAAACTATTGGTTTTGAAGAAGACATCAGGTCTGTGTTTAGTGCATTGACATTCACTTTGTGCTGGAATTCTATTTACAAATGTCAGAACTTGATTGGCTCTCGGCTTCTCTTGATCGTGGTTTTCTTTACAAACAATGGCCACTTGTCTGCCTCGTCCCAGATCAGTCTGTGACAGACGGTTTAATGCACCGTCTGCTCCTTGTTCCAGTCTTCTGTTGTACCGTATCACAACTGATAATTCAGAATTTTTGTTTATGTCAGGTGGCAGATGGGGGATAAGGGCAAGCGCACAATGTGTTGTCCCTCCTGTGAAACATGGAGGTGGATCGGTGACGGTATGGGGGTGTTTTGAGACTAAGTCCAAATGAAAAAGAAGAGTAGAACTCAATTCTTCAACATCATACAGTTCCTTCTGTTTTATGTATCACTGGAGAAATTTCATTCTTGAACAGGATAATGATCCCAAGCATTCTTCTAAATTAGATCCAGTCCAAAGAAAAGCAAAAGGTTTTGAGAATTATGTCTTGGCCTCCCCAGTCTCCAGATCTTTCTCCCATTGAGCTGGCATGGGACGAGCTGGACCGACAAGTTCGAAATGAGTGTCCAGCAAACGAGGCAGAACTGTTTGCATGGTTAAAAAGGTGCTGGGAGGGTTTGGACATAAGTTATTTCCAAAAATTACTTTTTTGGAAATAACTTGCTGCAAATCTGTGCTGCTGTGATAAAGGCAAGGGCTGGTTATTTCGATGAAACTCGTACTTAGGCACTCACATTCATTAAGTTGCACTTGTATATTGTTACATTACACTTCAATACCAGTCGGTTACGTTTGTTTTAAGCATGTCTAATAATTTCCTGTAATAAAAGTTTGACAAAGCAGTGTATTTTTTATTCTGAACAAAATCCAATGGAGGGCCCAAACTTCTGGCCTGTAATGTATATAATTTGCCAAATGACATACCACACATTTAAGCCGCTAAATGTCCCATTATGGGTATTATGAGTCCAAGTGGGTATTTTAATACCATTTTATAATATTTTCTAACTGTGAGACTAGATGTGGCTTAACATGATGGCCCCCACACAGAATGCATCAATTACAAAATAATTTGATATAGTTTCTTATAATTCCTTGTCTTTATTTATTTTTCCAGTCCTCTCTGCCCTCATCTTTCTTGCTCTCTCACTCAATGGTTTTGGAGGAATCTGTTTGACCTTCACATCTCTCACGGTAAGAAAACAGGAAGAGGAGGACACATAGACACAGAGAGAGAGAAGAAGACATCCCGGGCACTTGCTTTTTGTGGAATTATATGTTGCTAAGCACGTGGTGTTTACCCACGACAGTTATGAATTCCAGTTAGAGCGCGTGTTCGTGGGTGTGAGATAGGCCGGGCACAGATGACTGAAAAAGGGCTGTGTTTCCACCAATCACAGATGCAAGTTCCTCCACACCTTCTGCAATCCCTCCACCCACTCTCCTTTACCTAAGACAGACAAGGACACACACATGCACACACACACACATAGCACTGTAATACTTAATCACATAAGTCTATACACATTACACACTTTACATTCATCAGTATCTTCCCATGGTGACAGAGTGTCTGTTACAAAGAAGTGTTGAGCATTTTATATACAGAGTGTGTGAAATACCTGTGATCCCTAATGCAAGAGAAAGTCCTATAGTGTCCAGCGATTAGATATAGTGCAAAAAAAAAAAAAAGAATATATTTTTATATTTATCAAGTGCCAACAATTTGTGCACACACACAAACAAAGATTGTGTGTGCACACATACTCTACACACTTGTGAACTCTTACACATTCCTAAGCGTGCACTGGAAAAACACGTGGCCCAGGTGCTCAGCTCTGAACACAACCAGCCCTTTTCATCCGGTGACGCTGTGTCCTGCTCTTCTTAGAAATATAGAACACCCCCCGCTTCTTTCCCCCTCCTCTCCCCCTTCTCTCTCTCTCTCTCTCTCTCTCTCGCTCTCTTTCTCTCTCTCTCTCACACACACATACACATAGACACAAACAAACACTAGAAGCAAACAGACATTTTTATTTCAGCTAGACATTATTTCAGTATCTTACCTTGAAGGATATCGTAGGTATTTTTTTTTTTAGACGTAAAACAGGAAATGCCCTCAGTGCACTCTCTGGTGCGTATATGTGTGTATAAGTGATTAGTGTTAGATTCTGTTCCAGGGGGAAAATGCGAATCCAAGCCAGCTGGCAATTTTCACACAGTAGTACCGGCATGTTCCGCTTCACAGATCAGAGCTGATGCAACGAATCATCATTGAATCAGTACCACAATTTTTGTTTTCTTTAATAAGTGCACACAGTCATCAAAGTTCTTTACTTGGCTAATGTTTAATACCAGTTTTCACATCATAAGCTTCCTATTGATATGTTTTTGAAAGTCTGACCAAAAAAACCCAAAACATACACCATGCTGTCGTTGATCGTTGACTATAACATCACACTCTGTGCTGCTTATATAACGTAACAGGATCTGACACTATTTACTCAGACACACACACTTACGAAACCTGCAGTCCTGAAGGCTCAAAAGTAAAGGTAAAATGTATATTTCTGTGTAATGTTAAATACAGTGTGATGTGACATTCAAATTTTTGTATTTGAGGAATACCTGTAATGAATAGTCATTATATGTTTATTTTTCACACACCTATTAACAATTAATCAACCCTTCAGTCAATAAGCAAGGCATTCCATACATATCGAAGTACACAAGAGCAAATATTTCTGGGGGTGTGTGATTACTTACTTGAAATACAGAGAATAGACCTGCTGTCACATGGTCAAGCAAATGAATTGCAAGTATGAGTATGCATGCAAATAGTCTCAGTGTTTGTAGTTCTATGACGTTCTGGGCCGATGGGCATGCATACATACAGTATGTCTGAGTAAATGACAGGAAACAGTCTCTCACTCTTTCTCTCTCTCCCGCTCTTTCTCCGTGGCTTTAGCCCGAGGGAGCAAGGATATCCCGTTTGTTCACACTTTCTTGCCACTAGCTTATCACCATGTTGTTGTTTGACCCAGTTTCCTGTAGCCTTTTCCTACCGCTGAGATTTAGACGAAAAAAAGAACCACCCCACAAACACAAACTCTTCTGTTAGATACAATGGAATCTCCAAGAAAAGCAAACACCAAGAGTCCACATCTTAAACTTTGTGCAAAACAACTACTGGACCCAACACTGTCCGTTTGTTTAATCCGCTCTCAGTGCTGAAAGTCGTCGTAACTTTTGCGCTTGCTCTGTCCCTTTCACTGTAGCTACCCAACATGTTCGGGAGCCTGAGCTCCACCGTGATGTCACTCATGATCGGCTCTTACGCATCATCCGCCGTCACCTTTCCTGGAGTCAAGGTAAGGATTTTACCTCAAATCATTCTTTCATCAGTCATTGTATGATTTTACCCGCATTATAACCTCGACAGCAGCAAAGAAAATTGTGTGAAAGACTTTCAGTATAACCCCATTATTTAAAGTACAAGATTGTTTTTATCAAGTTCAAGATTTGCTTTTAATATCAAGTAACAGATATTGGACAGAACATGGCCAAATGATTTGTTTATTTTTGCACCACTAGAGCAAATAGAGTCCAACGAAGCACCACTCATTTTAGAGCCTGTTGGCTAGCTAGTTCACTTCAATTCGTACATTCCCGTTAAAGGTGCTTCAGGTGAAATTGGCACGCCTTCTTTCATTGCATCTTCATCTATGAACATATCATACATATGTTACAATGCTGACTCTGCCTAGAGGAGACTATCAATGAATAGTCAGTAACTGGATCAGGAGGGCATTTGTCAGAGAAGCAACCAAGGGACCAAGAATAATTGGAGATATCAAAAGCTCAAACAGGAGAAGCTATTCACATGACAGCCATAGCCTGGACACTACATGAAACTGGGCTTTAAAGAAAGTAGTCAAAAGAAAGCCATTTTTTGATTAAATTGTACTTTTTGGCCTTGGAACAAAGAGCTATATTTGACAGAAATCCTCAACTTGAGAACACCATCCTCACAGTGAAGCATGGTGGTGGTTGCATCATGTTGTGGTGGTGCTTTTGGGAAGCGAGGAATAGGGACCTGGTCAGGGTGGAGATTATAATGGATGCAGCCAAATACTTAGCAATCCTAGAAGAAATCCTATTCCAGTCTGCAAGAGACATGAGACTGGAACCGAGGTTCACCGTCCAAAGCCAATGCCCATCCAATCTGACAGAGCTTGCACCTTCACCTGTTACACATGATGTGGAAAGCAATTAGTAAAAATCATTCTGAAAGTTCATTTCAGTTTTCAGTGCAAAATGTGATACATTTCAAGGCGGGATCAATATTGTGCTGTATGTAGGTGCTGCCAACATCAGGTTTTGCTAGGTAAGCATGTTACAACAGAGCTATGGCATGGGAAGTAGGAAAAAGTTAGACTTTAATATGTCAAGATACATAAGTGTACTTAACATGAGCTGAAGAAACTGTAGTCCACCCATAACATTGCATTCATTCTCAGCAGTTATATTATTGTTGCTTGTATAGTTTATGTGTAATTACACAGATATTAGACAGTGAATACAAAGTGAGTGAAAACATTTTGCCACACTGTTCCCATTTTGTAAGTTTATACCCTTACTGTATTAGCCATAACAATTATTCAAAAGCACTGTAGGGAGGAACGGCAAAAAGGTGTAGGCATTTTGCCAGGCACACTAGTATTTATTGCCATTGCGCAAAACTACACTGAGGGAAAGAGAATGACGTGTGTGAGTGCCGTGAGGCAAGGGTGGAGCTTTGTGTAGTGCAAAGCTTTAGACATGTTACATCAGAAATGCAGGTGAATGATCGCATTAGATGGGCTTATTTAAACAAGGAACTAGAAGAACAAGATAATTCCTAATCATCTCTCTCTCTTTGTCTCTCTCTCTCTTAATAGCTGATATATGATGCTGGGGTGTCGTTCACTGCGATCATGTGGGTTTGGTCTAGCCTTGCAGTCCTGATCTTTGTCAACTGTTTACTGAATTGGCCAGCGGAGTCGTTCCGCACACCCGAGGAGATGGAGGAGATGTCAGTGTAAAACCTTTTATTTATTACATACACACTGATATGTCCTAATGTAATGACGAAGACGGAGAAGGCTGGAATGAAGCAGAGAGCCTGTTTCTAAAGAATTCTCTAACCACCCAGTTGAGATTCAGAGTGTCATTATGCATGGTATTTTCTCTTCTCAGCCTGCCAAATGGGTTCTGTTAGGGCTACTGGATCCAGATGTCACTTGCAAGTCCTAAAAGCAGAAATAAAATCTTTAGTCTCTATCAATGTGTATTAAGTACCCTATCAACAGAATCTCTAGCATATATGCCGTTACCACAGACAAGAGTTTAAATGTTTTTAACAAGTCCAAATGTGGTTGTCAGGGTTGTCAATAAATGGTCATGTGTAGCATATATTTTGTGACTGCTTTTCTGACTTTTCGAGTTGTAGTTTTGAATTTGCATCAAGATTGAAAGGAAAGCACTGTCTACACAAACTCAAAAAACTGTGTGTTTTGAGTAACCCAGGATCTCTATTTCTGTTCCTTTCTCACTACAGAGAAACATGTTGAAACTCTTGTTTGTGGTAATTACGTACTCTGTAGATACAGTGCATAGGGATTATGTTGGAAAATTCTGCAGTATTCCTTTAATACTCTTTAAAGTAAACAAAAAGTATGTCTAAATCAATGATTAAATCTTCAGCACTTGTCTTTACAAGATTTAAGTATTAGAGTGAGTCTGGATATTAATCATTCATACACTTACAGTCTTAATTAATAATATTTACAGAGTACAATTTATGTTTCAAACTCTCAGGAAGAGGATGCGTTCAGGTGATGACTCTCAGAAACACACTCTGACCTCAGAGGAGAAAAAGCAAGATCTCGACCACCCAAGTGACAAATTGTCCGATGTTGCAACATGTAAGTTATATCAGCACACACGCACACACGAACCCAGCCCATCGTGGCTCTGCTGAACTGAGAAACGACAGTGCTGTTGTCAAACAAGGACTTTGTTCCGAGTTCTGAGGGATAGCGTTTGCCCTATAGCAGTTTTTACATCAGTGATGGACGTCTGACCAGACAGACTAAAACAAGCAAATTCTAGCTGGAGAAATATACACCAAAGCAATAAAGACATGAATTAAGATTGTTGTGTGAGCTTTGCGCAGTAATAATCTTTATTTGGTTAAAGTACTGTTTGGTGAGCTGTTCACCAAATCAGAGGTCATGTAGGTTCATTCAGTTAAACAAAGCTCTTCATCGGCTGAGACTATGACAGCAGTTTTAAGTCTGTCTCATCTCCTTTTAAGACTATATATAAGATTCTTAGGGGGGTCTGAATAGCCGGACCTGGTACTTAAACCAGCCTTTAATAATGTCTGAATTCCAAACCTTATTGGTTACTGTTTATTTTTTCATTTTCAGTTACCCCCTTCAGGCTTATGTGTTTATGTATATATATATAGCTACATGTTTTATATATCATGTATGTTTT
>JAQQZR010000002.1:4517967-4553429 GCA_030068235.1 Notoglanidium macrostoma | reverse complement strand
CTAATGGCTAACGGCCACCACTTTGAGCACCTCTTGCAATTGTACAGGCCGAAGGTCACTTGTATTAATCTTGTGATGTCTGAATAAATTTAGTATTAAAATATTCATACAAATTATTCTTTTTCTGAAGTGTGCATACATTTTTTTTTGCCTGTTTTTAAATACCTGAAGGTGCTGACATCATTTTCCCGTAACTCCCAAGTTCTATGACACATCAACAAATTTTTATTTTATGGCAAAACAAAATTTTTTATTTTATGGCGAGCCGATAACCCCTGCTGGATTAGGAGTCAGTATCCATTACTGAATTGTCATAGTTATTAGCCTATTTGACTCAGTCTTTGAATTAAATGGGTTTCTTAGAACCTCAGTAACCCCAATTATTATTGTGCACATTTAAATAACGCAGCTGATATTTGAGTAGCTGGAGGTTGATCATGAGATAAATGTCTTAGGTGTCAGGATTATATTGTGATATGAATTATCTGCATAAAAATTTATTTCATGGCACCCAAGACTCCTTAAAAACAGATTTAAATCCAGTTCCAAGTGAGATGCACTTTAGATGCCAGATGTTATGCAGGTGTGAAGACATCCATCTCTCTAAGCCAACATGGTTCAATGAAAACCTGTCTGCCAAAACCAGGAAGTCAGAAAAGCACCAGAAATTGTTGGATAACTGTTTTGAGCTGATTTGCATACAGTGTATGTCGGTACAGCAATCAGATTTAAATCAGAAACACGTTTAACTGGACGTCTTGAAATTCCTGTCTGATGCAAACAGAAATGCGATGTGTTCTGGATATTTGGGCAAAAGAACAAAGACAGAAAATAAAAATCCTGAATTTGATATGCTAGTACATATTTGCATAATTATCTACTGAGCCAGTTCCATGTTCACCATGGTTTTTGAGATTTCTGTACACACTTGGTAACGGTTTATCTTTATCTGTCCCTGTATTGTATTATGAGTACAGTTACAGCCCTACGTGCCACTCAGCCAAAGTTCTTTTTGCTTTTGCTTTTTATTGTTTATAATGTATCAAACCATAAGCAAACAAACCAAAGGAATCGATTTCGTTCCGATTTATGACTTCAGAAATGGACCGATCGGTGTGAAGGCATCCATGGAGATGACGTGGGCTTTGTCTTTCTCTGTTACAGCCGCCGTTCCTTTCCGTCGCTCCGTGTTTTCTCCCATCTTCCTATGGAGTCTGATTACCATGGGGATGACTCAGCTGCGACTCATCTTTTACATGGGAGCCATGAACAAAATGCTGGAGTTTTTGGTCACACATGGAGAACTTCACTGTGAGTGTGCATGCGTATACCGTACATACCCCAGGGGACAGTTTCTGAAAAGCAACATAAAGTTAAAAATCTTTTTAATTGGTTGAGACAGCGTTTAAAGTGATGCTCACTCTCCCATTTAATGGTCTTTGTGGTATGATGCTTTTGTAAATTTGCATTACAAGTGAGATTCAGTATGTCTTCTAATTATGTTGTTGAATTTCCTCAGTTCAATTGAATTGCTTACATTTGTTTCTTTGCCTTTTTTTAGCCTCTATGGAACTGGAACAGGAAGCTGAAAAGAAAGGTAAGGAATGGGTCTAGAGAAAACCTTTCATATATGCACCATCAACAAAATGACAACTTTGAACAACATCAACAAGACTAACTTTTCATCTGTTAGCTGTTGATGTCTTACCTCTACCAATTGGCTGGCGGGTTTCTCTTTTGTTCACCTGTGTATAAGGTCATGACGTGTCCTGTGTCAGTTCTGTCTGTGTTGTGTCACTGCGATTTCTGAAACAGTTTTGGCCTTGAATAAGGGCTTTCAGCACTTCAGTCAATACAAAACATCAATCATCAATTAGATTTGACTTGGAGCCAGATTCCTTCAGAGCAATCATTGTTTCAGTGTTCGTAACACCCGTTTTCCACAATTGTATTTTTGCTCTATCGCCCACCTGTATGTAGTTATACCTTTCAGTATAGCATAATGGTCGCACAGATTCAACATAATTTTAACGCAACTGGAAAAATGTATGGAGAATGGGTTGGGATCGGGTCCGGCCTGCAGGTTGCAGTAGATGCTGCATTAAAATATAATAAATAATAATTGCACAGTGTGTTTGTTCAATTTTATCGCTATGACCGATCATTATCACTTGCAAGTGCCTTAATACTCCTATCAATTCTGAAACTATACATTTTAACATGTTTCGGATAGAATGCTAAACGGTCTTGGGCATATGTCTTGCTCTGTTTAGTCTTTGTGGACAGGTTGTGTAAAGTAGTCGTGCCATTTTAAAGCGCCTGTACAGTTCCAGTCAAAAGTTTGGACACACCTTCTAATCCAATGTTTTTTCTTTATTTTTATTATTTAAAAAACGCTTCACATCTTAAAGTAATGACAGACTGTCATTTCTCTTTACTTAGTTGAGCGGTATTTGACTAAATGAATTACTACAGTTGTGGAACAGGGCTGTAGCGACTTTACTGTATACTCAACACAACACAACTGATGATCTCAAACACATGAATGCAAGAAATTCCACTAATGAACATTTGACAAGGCACACCTGTTAATTGACGAGCATTCTCGGTGACTACCTCAGGAAGCTGGTTAACATGCCAATAGTGTGTAATGCTGTCATTCACGTAAACGCTGACTACTCTGTAGAATCTAAACCCATGAATTAGTAGGTGTTTCCAAACTTTCGACTGGTACAGCATATTTTACCTTTCTGTCATGAGCTATTTGTGTACTGATATGTGAGCGTGTTTGTTTGTATTTGTGTTTTTTTTCCCACAGTGAGCTTTTATTCCTCCATCTTCGGCACGCTGCAACTCCTGTGCCTGGTCACATGCCCTCTGATTGGCTACATCATGGACTGGAAGATGAAGGACTGTGAGGAAGAGCAGAGTCCTACAGCAGGAGGGCAAAGGTGAGACACACACATGGACGTGGTGACAGAAACACCCTGTAAGGGTGGACAGCATGGTAAAACTGACATAAAATACTAATAAGCGGCTTGTAAGAAAACGTAACGCAGCTACATGAAGACGTTTCTGATTGTCTTGTCCTGTAGAAGTTCTACCTCCAGACCAAAGCGTGACAGAAAAATCCAGAAACTGACAAACGCCATGAGAGCCTTCACTTTCACCAACCTGCTGCTCGTCCTGTTTGGCATTATATCGCTCATTGACAATCTGCCGCTACAGGTAAGCACAGACACAGGGAAAGGGGCCAAACCTAATTATTTAGATTAAGGATTTGAATTGTACAGTTGGTCAATTGTACATTAGAGCCTCCTGCATAAAACTGCATATTTGACAGATACAGTAGGTCAGTAATTAAAGGAAGAGCCAGAAGAACAGTGTCAGTGCACCTTGGCACAGATTCGACAGCCGTTCTGTTAGCAGAGACTTGTCTGAACTCAAGTCTGATGCCCTGAATATCCTTCATTCGGAAAAGTGAATCCTGTGTCTGAGCCTTCATGATCTTCTTGATCTTCTAATACTCTAGCACAGATTCTGTGGCAAACAGTGTTCCTTGTTTTCTTAAAGTTAGATCAGCCTCTTCTTTCAGGATCATTATTATAAATGATATTCTTTTCAGAGTTCACTGCAAGGAACATTTATTGCTTTAGGGAATTATTTAAAGCCTCAGAAATGATGGTTTTTCTTTACTATATGTAAAAATGAAGAGTGATATTTTTGTGTGTGATATCTGTTGATCTGTCCGTCTAGCTAACTATCAGTGTTTGTCAGTCTGATCTACGTTTATGTTTGTCTATCTATTGAACTATCTACTGTAGATATAAAAAGTCTAATATTAGATATAAAAATCAAATTATTTTGATATAGCAGCCAACAAAAAGTAAGTGCATGAGTGTGCTTACTCATTAACTTTGTTAAAGCACCTTCTGCTTGTAATACAGCAGTCGGTCTCTTTGGGTAGGAATCTACCACCTTAATTGTATGCCACTTTTCCTTTCAAAAATGCTCCAGACGCATCACATTGCGAGGGGATGTCCTGTGCATAGCCCTCTTCAAGTCAATTCACATGTTTTTGTGTGTTTAGATCTGTGCCATTCCAAAATGTTAATCTTCTTCTGAAGTCATTCCTTTGCTCACTTAGATTTGAGCTTTGGGTTGGTATTGTGTTGGAAGGTGAGATTTTTCTTCATCTTCTACCAGAAGCCTGCAGTTTTTGTGCCAAAATGGATTGTTATTTGGAGCTATCTATGATTGCAGCTGAAGAGCAACAGCCCCATAGTGTGATGCTGTTGCCACCATGCTACACATGGGATTGGTGTTCTTTGGGTGATAAGCTGTCTTGTTATTGCACCAAACATTTCTTTAGAATTATGCCCAGAATAATGATCTCATTAGACCATAACATATTTTGCCACATGGTTTGGGGTGATTTAGGCAGGTTTGGGTGGGGTTTTTTTTGGCCACCATACCCCATATCCAAGACATGTGAAGAATACCAGAGAACTTTTTTTTTGTCACATACACAATGTGCCAGAAATCCTTTCTGACATTTTAGTGAACATCCTGTTTCTGGTATTGCCACTGCAGTGCCCCATTTTCTCCACTCATTCATGATGGCCTTCAGGGTGTTCCCATAGTACATCTAATATTTCGAAAATTCTTTTATTGCACCCTTTTGATTGATATCCTTTGACAGTTCCATCTCGTCCATGCTTTGTTGCCAAGGAAATGCTACAGAAAGAGCTGATCTTTTTTGTGGTTAACTAGAATCCTGAACTGAAGACAGGTGTGTGTGATTGAATGTCGTTAATGATTGTGGTTATTTCTAAGCACTGTTACATGCCTTATTATTACATGCTTTTTCACTTGTTGGTTGCTGTATCACATTGACGGCGGAAAAATATTGGACATGATTTATCTTGGTTTCATTTGTGCATTATAAAAGCCCTGGTGTGTAGACCCAGGGTTATAATTTAACAGGGGTGTGTAAACTTTTTATATTCACTGTATTTATGTGTATGGTCTGCCTGTCTGTCTGTTTGTGTGTGTGGGTGTGTGTTCTGTATGTCTCTCTGTGATCACATTTCACTGACTTTTCCACACCGCCAACATCAGCTAAGATGACGCTTTATATTATTAGCATGCTTGACACTGAGAGTGTTTTTACTGTATGAATGGTTTCACCTGACCTGGAAGATTGCATGTTATTTATCTACAGGGCACGGATGAGGAGCATTTCTTCATTTCCTGGTGTCAAATGAAATTGGTGTTCTGCTTCTCTAGCGAGCTTGTGGGAGCTACAGAACCGCTGTCTCTCACGCTGCACCACTTGTTTTAGGCTCCATCTGCTTTTGGTTATTGACTATTTGTCTTCCCCCCTATTTGTCACTTACTCTGTGTTTAGATCTTGACGTTTATCTTGCACACCATGGTCCGAGGCTTCATCCACTCCTGCTGTGGAGGATTGTACGCTGCTGTGTAAGTACACACACACACACACATGTGGCTAATGCGGCCTTTTGACCCGCAGGACACGCATTTTTAATGAACTAATCCTCAATCGTCCAAGTGGGAATTCCATCACCGAATAAGCAAAGATGCTCACGTCAGTCAGGTGCCAATCATCCATCATTACATCAGAAAGGCGTTGATAAACTTTCTAACCTCTAGATTTCTGACCTTTATACACTTTTATGCACTTGTCCACATAGACTCTAGCCTTCAAGCTGATATGTGTTAGGTGTTAAATCTTACCTTGAACAAGAGTTATATCCTGCAACTGCAAACTAAGCATTTTTAGAAATGTGGTGAATTTATTTGAGTGCCCAAACTGGTCAAGGTGTGCTTTCTGCCGTTTTTAAGAAAGCGGGAGCTGAAATGATTGGAAATTCTGGGTTAGTGTTTAACACCTAATAGTCATTTAATCATAAATTCTAATCATGTTGCAGTATGCAGATGCAGGCAGCACAACACTCTTCAGCGGAATGAGACCAGAACATGGGGCATTTCCAATTAGCAAATTCATTGTTGAAAGGATTTTCAAAACAGCCATGTTTAACGATTTTCTGACCTGTCGGGGATTAGCTTCCTGTTAGTCTGTGTATCAAGATCGATGAGGGATCCTTTTACACAGTGTTGGATGCCAAAAATCTGTCTCAATAATGGAGGATGGAGGAAAATGGAGGATGCCAATAATTTGTCTCAATATTATATAATTTTCTTGTTCAAACCAAAGCATTATTGATTCTTTCTCTGTCCCTCTCTCCCTCTCTCTCAGCTACCCATCTAACCACTTTGGCACTCTGACTGGGCTGCAGTCTATGATCAGCGCTATTGTTGCTCTGCTTCAGCAGCCGCTCTTCATCGCAATGTTGGGACCTCTGAAGGGAAATGCCTATTGGGTAAGACGCTCACATAGAGAATGCTTTATAATATACAGCATAAAAAGTAAGAAACAAAACAAGTTCATACCCGATACCCCTTACGTTAATAAGACAAAAAACATAGCTCGTCACTTCTTGTTACAAAGAAACCTGAAGACTCTTTACACAGTGTTGACACTGGAGACTCCTTCCATAAATGTGAAATAAACATCTTACAGAAAATTTCACCTTTTAGCTGTAATTATAGGACATAATAACATATTAGAATACACGCCTGTGATTTAAATTTCAGCCAGAACTATACTATTCGTATACTATGCAGTGTTAGAATATTATATTACAATTACAATATAAAGTTATATTATTGTGCAAACATTGTGTTTCAATCGGTTTCGATGAGAACGTGGCGTTGTGTGAAAATTACAGTCTGACATCTGTTACAAAAACTCACCTGAGTTAAACTTGACAAAACGTACTGTGATGGATCAGCCAACAGGAGACAGTCGTCATGTCAGTGTTGGGCAAAAAAAAAGACATCCTCACGTTCAGATAGGTACGATCAAGCACTGAACACTGTAAGGAGTTCCCGATGAGGCTGAGTTCAGCACGGTGTCTGTGTGAGCGCAGGAACACATACTGTATGTTACCTTAAGGTGTAATTGTGTAATGCAACAAACTGTTGGTATCAGTCCAGTACAGATCCTGGTTATCAGATCTGCGGCACCTCTAGTATTAACTGTGTGTTTATGCTTCATTGACCTTGTCTAGATGACATGGCTTGGTAAACAAATTAGACAATTCGAACAGAATATTTAAAGACCAATGGATAAAGAAGTGTGTGTTTATTCAAAAGTTTGAATCAGGGCTGAATCCGTGGCTCTAGTCAAAATTAGTAATAAAGTAAACCCAGCTACAGATTGTCTTATTTATAGCAATGAATTATTCTTAATTTACGGTTAAGCTTAAGAAATTATGTGGTCATCATTCAGTTGCTTATCCAGCTCTTGTTTTTCAATAGCTGGACCTTCACAAATTCTTCTTGAATAACCCTTGAAAAGAATGTGCTAATATGATGTCTATCATTTCCTTGTTGGCAAAAGTCCAGCGCCGACCCGTTTAATCATTTTAATCCAATACCCTGAAGGGATCAAAACGGGTGAATAACCAATTTCCCTTCTCCTCCAATCAGATCAACGTCGGCCTGCTGATCTTTTCATTGGCCGGCTTCCTGTTGCCGGGATACCTGTTCTACCACCGGCGGCACCTGGTGCGGGAGAAGGCATCATGCGTCAAGGCCGCTTTAGAGAACCAGGCTCTCAACCAATCAGAAGCCAATGGCATTAATGGATATGCGCCCTAGGAGGCCTAGGTCCACTGAGGAACAATCACTGAATGCGTTTTCTTCCCAAAAAGTGCAGACTCAGCATAAACATGGCACGTAACATTAGCATTAGTCATTATTGGCTTCACACGTTGGTGCTGAATTTTTGATTAAAGCCATACATTTTCATAGAACTTCTAAGCATTACACACCATTATGCAAGGTTTTTGAATAGCGGTTACTCGTCATTTAATACTTCATTGATGGTTTTTTTTTTTGTTTTTTTTTAACCTTATATTTATTTTGCAGCTTAAAAGCTAGAGGCTGAAAGCACCCCGAATACACACTCTATTCCACATGACTTGACTGTAGACAAGCTACCTCAGCCGATCGTCGCCTCTGTAACGCTGAGCCTTGGGCCGGTTGGTCAGTTTGTCTGTGAAATGTGTGTTGTCGTTCACCAAAGAGTGTGTCTGTTGATACACAGCACGTTGTCTTTGTCTTGAAAATGAGAAATAGGTAAAAAAATAAATAAATAAATAAAAATAATCTATATCATTTCAAACACCAAAGACAGTGAAAAGGAGCTCAAATATATTTTAAAGGATTTATTTTAAATGTCACATGTATGCTCTAACACATTTTCCCTCTCATTTTGAATGAAAATACTACATATTTGTGCTTTTATTTGTACTTTTGTCTCAGTAGCCATTGGAACGGAAATTGTCTTTCTTTGTTTTATTTTATTTTTTTTGCTATGCATTGCTATTCTTGTATTATTTTATGCTCGATACTTTAGTACAGCCATATTCATACTTTGGATTCACTTTCGCTTGTTTTTAAAGCTTGTGTGATATCAGCAGTGGACAAATCATACCACATCCTTCAATAATCAGGGGTCAAAGTGACATGTCATGAAGACATGTTACCCTTCACGGAGCACTTTTGTTGTTACAGCCAAATTTCAGTTTGTTTCACCTGTTATGTATGTTTGTGTGGAATTTGTGCCTTATAAAAAATATCTGCTTTTATATATATATATATATATATATATATATATATATATATATATATATATATGAGTGTACATGACAGTTCACGGATGCAACAGAAGCTATTTCAGCCTCGTTCTGGAGGTCACTCAGCCATTGGGGGGAGGGGGGCTAGTTTGTAAGAAACGTGATGAAAAGTTCCAAATAAAAAGATGTACATAAATGTTAAGTGTGTTTTCTTTGTGCAGTACAAAATAAAGTTGGCATCGAGAAACTTGTGTGCACTCTGCATGAGATCTGCCAAATAGTTCTTGGCAGATTAATACATTTCGTATATTTGTGCATAATTTTTAAGTTTATGTCTCAAAGCATGCATTATATTCCTAAAATTTCTCCAGCATCTGACCGGAAAAGTGTTTCATGCTACATTTGGCTTACAAAATAAAAGAAAACCCAGCCATAGTAAGTTCTTAATCCACCAGAACAGCTTCGGAGTGCCTTGTCGCACATTCTACAAGTCACTGGAACAGAACTGTACTGTTCTTCCAAAAGATATTAACTCAGCTGGTGTTCGATGGAGCACGCAGTCTAAGAATTAAATTAAAACCTCCAAATGAACCAACTGATGTACAATAGGGTTCAGATCTGCGGACTGTGAAGGTCACAGCATATGATTTCCATTGTTTTCACTTGTATTAAACCATTCAGTGAGTCCTCGAGCCCTGTCAGTGGGGGCGGAGCCATACTGAAAGAGACCACGCCCATCAGGATAGGAACGGTTCCTCATAGGATGAAGGTGATCGGTCTGAAGAAATGTTTAGATTTGACGTGACGCTTTATTCTACAACAAACTGCACTCCACTTGGAAAATCTGCCATTTTCTCTTTTTGTTATTCTACAACAAACGAAGAAACGTGAAATATTTTAACTATTCAGTATTCAAGATTTCTTGGATATTTATTCACATTTAAAGGTCGGGTATGTAGGATTCAACCACCTGAATACCCCTCCCTTTCCAAGCGTGTATATACCGTCAGGTGCCTGTAGCGTATTTACAAGTACTTACATTCACTGTTCCTTGCTTTTTCCATGCTAAATTATAATCATGATAATTCATTTTTCCACATTTGGCATCTCAAACCAGTTAGCCAGCACCAGCAAACACAGATTCCTCATATTTCTTCTTAGTGTCTTCCTTTTCTTCTTCTTTCTGGTTCTTCTTTCTTTTCCACTTGCAAAAATTGTGAAACGTGAAAGGTGCTCTCTCGAGGTTTGTCCGTTCTGGGCTACTGTAGAGGCGCAACATGGCGGCTCCGGAGAAGAGGACCTGCTCCCTATATAGATATAAAGGTCTCATTCTAAGCTCATGAATACACAACGATTCATAGTTATGGCTAATTATACCCTAATGAACACATGCTTACGAATATAATATTCTGTTTCGGCTATTAGAGCTCCCTAAATCCTACATAATGGACCCTTATGCAAATTTATCTTATCATTTCCATTGAAGCACGTGTTTAGAGGAAACGCTGATGGATCATCAGGTTTTACACAAACTTGTGGAATCTGTCAACTCGATTGCACAGTTATTTAAACGAAAACAGGACATAAACTCTTCAATTCAAGATTCTACTTTTCTCTCAAGTTATTGCTGATATCATTTGTACTGAAAACCTTTATGATAAATTTAAAAAAAAGTCAAACAGAAGCATGTTCACCAGTGGCCTCAGACTTTTAACCCACTCTACATAGAAGCCTTTAAGCAGCTGCCTACGTACAGGATGTTCCAGATTTATCAATTAAAAGCACAATCCTGCTTCTTCAACAGCTGCAGATCAATTACATTACTCATGCCTTAAAATGAAGAATGTCTAGAAAAGCAGCATCCCTGGCTCTGCTATATGTAACTGTCATGTCGTTGTCAGCCTGGAGGTGTGTGATTTTCTAATTTGGTTACATTGGTGGATATCAGAACACACCAATATTAGAATGACAATGACTATAAATAACGTCAACTGGAATCTAATGACAATTTTAATACAAATGTGTACTAAGGGAGGAAATAAAAAAACAAAAACAAACCCAGACTCCAATAAACAATCACACTGGTCGTATAGCCTATATAAATTTTTTAATAATCGGTTTATACGACGAATCTGTACTGAGGTGGTCTGTACATTTGTTACAGTAAAAATAATCAGTGCATTTTATCTATTCGCAGCAAATATACGAGGAAAATTATTTTTTGCAAACAAAGCCAAGAAACAAAGCTCTTGTTGTCCCACACTGCTCTCTAGTGTTGCGTTTGATTTCCTGCACTATTGTGCTGCATGTTGGCCCGACTGACTCTAGCACTTCCTAGAGATCTGTAAATTCACAGAGTACACAAAGACAGGCGGTGCAATAGAGTACCAAAAATTTATTCAAGTCATCCAATGATTACGCAAAAAAATACTGGAAATAGAACTGATCTGTAATCAGCATCAACCACCAGCTACAAAAAAGCACACATTCACACCTCTCTCTCTCTCTCTCTCTCTCTCTCTCTCACACACACACACACACACACACACAATATACATTGTCTCTATCTCAGACTATTGCTGTTGGTTTGAGAGCCAGTGATACCAGGGTGATCAGGACTGTGGCGATTCTGTGAGAGTGAGAGTGAGAGAGAGAGAGAGAGAGAGAGAGAGAGAGAGAGAGAGAGAGAGAGAGCACATCATGTCATTAACAGAAATCAATAAAAGATAATGAACAGGTGACTTGAAAAGCAAACTATTAACTGAGATATAATCACCATTAATATTTGTGTGATCCAGAACAACAGTGTATCAGACTGATGATGAACATTATAACAGCAATAACCCAATTATATTATATTGCAATTATAACAGCAATAACGTATTGGTTTTTTATCCTTGTATCCTTATTCCCCACTTGATCTTTCCCTTCATAACTCAACAGGAAAAGGGGGTAATATTTACTATAAGATCTGTGATGTAATGTAAAACTGAGCAACATATTTTTTTATATGTAAAAAAATCCTTATCAAATCAAGAGGGGTCCCTACACAACCAGAGCCTGGAATGTCCACTAGGGACCAACTGTCAGCTATAAAGCTATTGGTGACGAGCAAAATCGAATCCTGTGTGTACGCCCCCGAACAGTCAGAAGTAATGATGTAACTGTAGGTTTTATGAAACTGGTAAAATGACTCTTCAGGACTTTGGGCTCTTCAATAAAATGAGAAGCTGCTTGTTTATTTTATTATCTTCTAGAGAGAGAAAAACAGAGGCTGGTGAGGGAACGACCATAGCTGTTATATCTGTAGAACGTAAAGGATAACAGGAACTAACAGGTCCACAACTATAAATGGATAAAAAAAACAAAAAACAAACAAACACAATGGTGTTGCCTAATTACTACAAATTGTACTAGCTGGCAAAGTGCTGCAGCATTAAGACATGTCATGACATGCTACTATGGGAAAATAATAATAAATAACTACGAGATGGATTATGTTCCTAATTATAACAGCATGCCCCTATAACGTGGCATTTTATCCCTGAAGTTCAGAATCAAACCAATTCCACGTGTAATAATGATAAGCAGTTTAAAGCACTTTAAAACATTAAGCCTTCCCTTTCCCTCCCACAATAACTCCACCCACCTTTTTCTTCTTCTTGTCTTTCTTTTTCTTTTTGCGCTCCGGATCATCATCTCTCTTTTTCTTCTTCTTCTTGGGGTCAGAGTCTGACGGTGTTTCTGCTCAACAAAAAAAACACAAATTTACCATGTGCATATTATCAGACTATTTGAGCTGCACATTACTGCACCTTATATCGGCTTAAGGCCGTTGTCTGATATCGATCCGATCCAATATCTGGCGCACTTAGGACACGTTTTCGATTTCTACATTTCTGTATACGCATAAACATGACCATTTACAGGAGCATCAGGTGCAGTACACACCACAGAACAGAATTATGTGCAATATACTAACAATCTGTCATAAATTAATAGTAAATAAGAAGTTTAAATCTGTCCTAAGGGTCAGAAAAACAAGTGTAGAAGAGAAAGAAATCAGACTGTTGACGGAATCCGGAACTCTTTCATTATCAGGATGACTTAAGCGAATGTAAACTCATTAACTGTATTGCTTTAATCTGATTTACGGCACTGTCGTCATAATGTCAGTTTTGTGCAGGTGTGTGCTTGTGCTTGTGTCACCTGGTGGTATAGGATCCTGAGGTCGATGATGTCTGTGTTTATGTTTGCTTTTCTTCTTCGGAGGTTGAATGTGCATCAGTCTGTACTGCTCTGGAAGCTAAAAGAGAACAGAAACAGACTCAGATAAACAGTATCATCAATGTAACTGTGTATGTGTATTCTCATTCTTCTAACTGTGCTATCTGTGCATGGATAAGTGTGTGTAGCATGGGTCCACTGTGTAGGGTAAAAGTGTGTGTACACTCTAGTCTGATCATGTGATATTTATGTACCATTCCAGCACATATAGTCTGAATGTGCATAAGAGATGAACTAATCTGTGCTGTGTGTGTACATGTGTGGTCTTATTGTGTTCGCATAAAGTTAGTGATCATGTGTGTACCAGATTAGTGTGTTTGTTAACAGGTTCACCGTGTTTTGTCCAAGTTGCATGATTACTCTGCTGCTGAAGATTATTGTACTGTACAGATCAGTAGACAATGATTCTAACCAGATACAATTCTTTGATGATCATTGGTATGGTATGGGTCACTTGGAAACAACAGCTATTATGGGTTTGTTACGGTAATGTGCCTTACTGCACTGTCTGGTGGAAAAGTGCTACTCGTGCCACTCCAGCACACGTTCAAACTATGTACATTTGGTTTATAGTGTGCACACAGACCCAGGATAAGGTTTTTGTGTCTTAATGTGAACGAGTGAGTGCACGTGTGTGTGCATGGCGCATGTACCGGTCCAGTGTGTAGTCTGAAGCCAGTCAGCAGTGCTCCGGTCAGCGGGCTGAAGGAGTTTCCACACACTGGAGGTTTCTCTATGAGGGAGCGCAATGAACTGCCATCCTGAACGCCGGGACTGTCTATCATACCTAAAGAGAGACAATCACATTCAAGATTTGTTTTATCAGCAGGGCTGATGGTAAATGGGGTCAGCGCAGTAATGACCATACATTAGTACCATCGGAATAGGGAATGCAGATTTAACCCTGGCTTCAAGTGGCCACTTTGCATGCTGTAATAACAATTCAACAAAGTAGCACAGCACATCTAGACACACACACATCACTGTGCATTCCACTGCTTGTCCATCTCACCTGGTAATTCCGGTAAGAAGTTGCTGAGCTTCTCCTTCACCTTCTTACCGCAGAACTTATTGTATGCATGCTCCAGATTGTAGTGTGTGATCAGGTTTGTGTTTCCTGTTAAATCGTTTCCAACTGAAATAAACACACATGGACAATGATGAGTAATGAACACAATGATGTACGATAGTCTGTAATGCAGCATGTTTTAATACACCAGCAGATCATCAGGTTTACCAGGCAGTTCTCGCAGTAAATAGAACGGTTCGTTGATGACTCCTGGTTTCCGGGCTGTAGGCCCTTCATCCCCGTGCTGTCCTGAGAGCTGAGCCGGCACCGAAGCTGCGCTTTGCGGGAGCGGAGGCTGCGGTTTCCCCGGTCCAAATCCCAGAACTGCGGAACTCGGGGGTGCCTGAGGGTCGCTTTGGCCAAACAAGGTTGAAAATATTTCTGTCATGACTTTAAAAAAATAATAAAGGCTATTTCTAAGCAATAAATATATCTAAGGGCAACGTTAAACCCGGCTCGTATCATAAAATACTGTTCCAGTGCTCACTATCAACACAGGCGGTACCGTAATAACGGTAATATATGAACAATGTCTAGAAACCGTTTATATGAATCTACCGTAAATCCCATAGTTTTTTAGCCATTGTGAAAGTGAAGTTTTAATCACGGGCGTCGCCACCATTAAAGTTTAGGGGGACGTTTCATAATTATTCATTTGGACCCCCCACATATAACACAAAATATTAGTTCACCCAGCAATGTTTCTATTGCTTCGCGAAAGAATCCATTCCACTTGATGTATATGAGAATACACACACCACTGAAAGTTCACTCCGGGTTTCCCGGGGTACCGACAACAAACCACACGCCAGTGCAGTGACTCGTCAGTACAGCCATAGACAGTAAAGATACATGTAAATGTAAAAATATACCAGAATGCAGGAAATGGCATCTTATTCATTAAAAAATATATAGGGGAGGACCCACAGACCCCCCTGCCAGTGTCCCCCCCCCACATTCAAAATGCTTCTGACGCTCCTGGTTTTAATACTTCAATATCGGAATTTTTAATTATTCAAATTAAAAAGTGTAAAAGTAAAGTGTTCTTAAATAAGATTTTTCTTTTATTTAAAGTGTGCTTAAATAAGATTTTCATGTGATCAATACAATTTAAAAAAATCGACATATATTAGTCATACTTTCAAAATGCATTAAAAAAAAGAAAGCCAATGCATGTGTAAATCCCAAATGATTTATCCATCAAATTCTTTTTTTTTTTTTTTATTTAATTCTGAGATAATACATTTGTTAATTGTAAAAGTTGTAAAGTCAACACACAAATGAGAGTCACATACAACAAGAAACAGCTTTAATGGAACACATCTGGCAGAATAAAATACAAGTCATCTTAAAAATAACTAAAATAGAGTTTTAATTATCTACGAACATTAATCTGGTCCACAGGAGCTCAAAGGGAGTCAACATTTTCAGATGGACAAAGTGATGAGACAAACGATTCCAAATCGGCAACAGATGCCTAGAGGAAAACAATGTAGAACATGGGGTCAGAAACAGAGGTGAAACCATCCATGCACCAGTTCTTGTAATATATTACAATAAAGAAAGATACCAATAAATATAAAGTGGGTGTTAAACCATTAACTAAAGCCAACCCCAATATCCAGTAATAATCATTGATATATACCATACACACACACAGACACGGAGATATTTTTCCTCTTTCCCTAGTTTTGTCACCTTCCACTCATCCACAGCTGCCGCTATGCGCTGTTCTGTGTGTGTGATAGTGTCTCGTCCAGACTGTACTCTCTGAGCCAGAGCTGCGTTCTCCTTCTGGAGCTTCCTCAGCTCTCTGCGCACATACTCCTCCTGCCCCTGGTGATACGGAATCAAGACACTGGACACGTCCTGCTCAGGAATGCCACTAGGTCGCCTACAAAACACACAAAAACGTGAAAAGGCAACGATAATGGCAATGTGTGCATGTTTTGGACATCATTTGAGTAACATGTTGTGATAATTAATCTTATCATAGTGGTTCTGGCTGATGAGACAACACTGCATTTATCAGTTTGAGGTTGTTAACATTTTATTCTCTTTCAGTCAGATAACATTTCTGGGCAAGCTTTGTGATAAAGACTCTTTTAGAAGGCTGCCAACGATGGAAATAAAAACTGCATTGTTGCAAAGAAGAAAAAATAATAACTGTATTTCAGTGGTTGTGTCATGACCCTGCTCGTATATTTATGTAAATCTACCAGGCAGGTCCTGGTGTGTCTTTAGCCTGCTCTTCTAGTCTATCCAACTCCTCCAGTTTCACCTGCAGGTCCCCTTCCTCGATCACTCTGTTTATGTCCTCCTGTATAAACAAAAGCTTGGGTTAATTACACATTTGGGACCTGCTTTCCTAAAACCATTGCAATAATTAGTCCTGATCATCATTCCGAAAATGTGAATACAGTACTAATGACACTACGTTAACTATTAAGAAAGCCTTATAATAAGCTAAAAATGGTTGTGCAAATATATACGGTGGCATACAACATACAACAGCATGTAAATGTTACCTGGATAGCTTTCTGCAGATCGCTTATGAACTGCTTGTGGATGACCTCGGACATCTGCGGAGTCTGCTTGCACAGTGGATGGAAAGAGTGGGCAAACCTGTTGAAACTGAAGCAAAGCACACAACGAGATTTGTATGTTTATATCAGTTTTTAATGTTGCCTTTTTCAGTTTAAAGTCTGTATTTTATACATGTCTTTAGCATTAGTACTAATATGTTAACAAAAACATTGCCCTTGGCTGGATTTTCTTGGGGGTGGGAAACCAGCCAAATAACATCTGGTCAGCTTCTCTTTTCCCTTGGACGTCCATTTACAATGATGGATGGGGTAGAAAGTGGCGAACATGCTGTACATAGCAACAGATGGGCTACAGACGAGTGATGGGAATTCTGGACTTTTCAGTGAGTCAGATGATTTGATTCAGCTCACCAAGAAGAGATTACTCTTTCAGGTCCTAAATGGCTCATTGCCATTTTTGTATGAAGTTTTATTCTTCTTTGCCTAACTATCATTGAATCTGTTTCATAAAATCATGAAACACTACCTTTTAATTAACATAACATTACATTGCATTAGTGTTTAAATAGAATCTGAGACCATTTTATAACGTTCTGGGAATGCTCAATGGCAAATCAGCACTGTTTCCAAAGCTTTATGAACACACAATGTTCTCTTACTGTTAAATGACAACTGACCAAAGGCCAAAGGTTACTTTTTTTTTGTAACTACAAACCACCGTTTTGGGCAATTATTATGCAAAATATCAAAGCAGTTTGTTATATTAGACAGCAAGTGTGTTCATCCTATTTTATCAAATGCAAACATAACGAGAACCTTATGACAACCACTCCGGGTAGTCACAGGTTTGTATAGAGATAGTTAAAAGAATATTCCCCTAAAATTAGAGGAACGTTCTCCGAACCAGTTCAGGTTCAATTTATTTATAGGGTAACAGAATGTTAGGGGTGCTCTCCAACCCATTACAAGGTTCTAGTGAAGTTTAGAGTTATGAGAACGTCCTTTGAGCAATTATGTGCACCATAGCGCAAACTTGATAAAGTTTGATAAAGAAACTTTTCTACATAAAAAAGTTTCTACATAAAGAAAACTTTTTTTAGGGGGGAGCCAAACAGGAAGTAAAAAGGATTTGTTCTAAGAACGTTTCAGAAACCAAAAACAAACATTCCCAGAACGTTCTGGAAACCAAACATTGTTGGCTGGGAACACACCTCACCATTCACCCTATCTCAGATATTGGAAATAGTTTATTTATTTATAAGGATTTTGAAATGAAAATGTAAAAACAGAAATAAACGGAAAAAAAACAACAACATCCGAGTCATAAATGCGAGTCGGCTTTCAGTGTTCACCTAAAAGATCCGACTCAAAGAACCGACTCCTAAGCAAACAGCCCATCACAGCTACAGTTATTAACGGTACACTTACAGGACGCACAAATATGACAGGTTTACCTATTTAAATTGACCGACTGAGTGTAATGCTAATGCATGACTATGTTGTAAAAACAATAATAAAGTGTTTAATGGGAATATAGCAATGTGTAACATCACTTGCATGAGCATAAATACAAATACTCCATAGCTCTGTATGTAGAGAGACACAAACCGCTATAAGACCGCGTCGCTAAACATACTTTACATGATTATTATGGATTATCCAGTGAGATTTAATAAAAACACGAAACGAGATGAGAGTTTTAGTCACCTCGCATCTGCTATTAGCCGCTGCAGGCTTTTCTCCATAACTTTGTTAAAGACTTTCAGTCTGCTCCGGCGCGGCTCACATTTACCGGATTTAACCGAGCCATTTCCAGGTACATCGGTCTGTTCCGACACATTGGAACTCGCATTTTCAGTTGTTTCAACAGATTCTATTGAACTGGACTCCTTAGACCGGCACTTAGCGACTTCCTCCATTTTTATTTTCCTCCCAGTGTTGACATTCGCATCTACCCGCCAAGAGTACCACATCATCGACGGAAGCTGTAGTAGTTCATGCCGTCTTTTTCGAATCGCGTTTCCTTTGCTGTCTTCTTCCAAAGCTAATACACCAGAGGAGTACGGATGCCCTAAGAGGCCAAACGTAGCACCTTTTTAATCTGCCTGTTTTCTCGTGATAACGACATAATTTACGCATCTCTCCATCATCATCCACGGAGTTGCCCCGGGTCAGCGATGTAGTTCACGATGGAATCAGGCTCACTTTAATTGTGCCTGTGATAAAGCTGTAGTCTTACAGAATGATAGCCAATGACTTGGTAATGCTTTCAGGAAAACTTTATTATCTCAAGACCTCGAAAAAAATTTCATTATCATGGGAACTATGTTGTGACCAATATAATGTAATGACCAAAATAACCCGGGATTATGAGAAAATAAAACAAATAACTGTATCATGAGAAAACACTCGTTCTGTCTGTAAAAGTCTGTAAATAACCCGATATCACGGGAAAATGGGCTGAATAGAATCTGCAAATCCATGGCCTTTTAGAGCTTCCGTAGAGGAGAGCATTAAATTATACTTAATAAATACATTTGTTCTGAAAATCTATTACAGAATGAACAATCTAAAAGCAAATTAATAAATAACCACAGAGTAAACATTTAAGAAACTTTCTTATATTTCCTTGCATGTAAAATGTTCTAGTGTTTACAACATTTTAAATACAACAGACAAGGAACAGGTCTGTTTTCACTAAGTGCCAGGTGGGTTCTGTAGACCCTGTATTTAAGCACACTGTATTTAAAGACCAGGTCAAACCTTTATGGGGCTCTAATAGACTTTGATTTGGGTGCCGCATGCCGCCTCTGCTCCATTGACCTTTTATGCTACGTTAAGCTTTTTGCTTCTTCCATCAATGCAGATGAGAGGACTGTAATCTAACATTAGTCTGACTGACTGTATGTGCACGAATGTGACACCAGTTCTGACAGAAGCAGTGGAATCTGATTGAACCGTAGTATTAGCTAGCCAGCCTGTTAACATAATATTGCGTTTCTGTATGATTACATGCATCCATCCATTATCTATAGCGCTTTATCCATCTGGGTCGCGGGGAAGCTGGAGCCAATCCCAGCATCTTCGGGTGAGAGGCGGGGTACACCCTGGCCAGTCCACCACAGGGCCAACACAGACAAACAACCACACACACTCGCATTAACACCTATGGGCAATTTAGAGTAGCCAGTTGACCTAACGTTCATGTCTTTGGACTGTGGGAGGAAACCGGAGCAAACTCTCTGGTGAGACATTTCAAGTGCTCTTGGGGGCAGGCATTTAATTTGCTTATACGCTGTAGGAGCTCCTACACTGATAGAGAACGGTTAGCAGATCTGAGTGCATGGGCGTCGCCGCCATTAAAGCAGAGGGGGACGTGTCCCCCTCACATTTCATAATTATTCGTTTGGACCCCTCACATTTAACATAAAATATTAGTTCAACCCAGCGCTGTTTCTATTGCTTCGCGAATATTCCACTCCACTTCCATTCCACTTGATTTATATGAGAATACACACACCACTGAAATTCCACTCTGTTTCCCGGGTTACCTACAACAACAAACCACAGGCAAGTGAAGTGACTCATCAGTGCAGGCCATAGACAGTAAAGCTGCTCGGTACTGGAGGAGGTAAAGTCAGCCTTATTGCTATCTAACAATGTCCAACTTTTGCTAAAACTTTATTCTTTTGTTATATGCCCCCAAACTGAACCCTAGGCCACGTTAAATTAATGTTCAACTAAACAATGAAATATTAGGAGTAGCCTAAGCTTTGCCTTATTTACTTTAAGTAACAGTAGGGGATTCTTGGTTGATGATCAATTGTTTGCAATATTTGCCCCCCAGACACAACGGACATAACAACATTCTTTACAAAGAAGCGGAAAGTAAGTTCAAATTTCTCCACAGGACAGGGTTTTTTTCCAATGGAAATGTTAGTGCAGTTAGCTGGCCAGTCAGTGTTAGGAGATGTATCAGCTAGCTTAATGTTAAAAGTCTTAAAAGTCAGCTCTGATGATATTTATTGATTTGATGTTGTGACTTGAAATTGCATGCAGTTTGTGAGCAGAATACTTCTGTAGCCTAATTTAGGCTACTAACGTCAGCTACGCCTATTATAGTGAACAGAGCGCCACCTGCTGGTATTCATAATATTAGCAAGCATGAAATAATCATAATCATAATGTGTATTAGGAGTTTAGAATTTTTATCAGCAAGTATGAAATGATTGCATCCAAAAATTTTATTGGGAGTTTAGTATTTTAGAGTTTCAGTATTTTCTGCATAAAACAGTGCTTGGTTCATGGGGCGGCACGGTGGTTAGCACCGTCGCCTCACAGCAAGAAGGTCCTGGGTTTGATCCCCGGGTCACCCAGGGTGCCTTTCTGTGCGAGGTTTGCATGTTCTCCCCGTGCATACGTGGGTTTCCTCCGGATGCTCCGGAGTCCAACAGTCCAAAGACATGCAGGTGGCTACTCTAAATTGCCCATAGGTGTGAATGCGAGCGTGTGTGGTTGTTTGTCTGTGTTGGCCCTGTGGTGGACCGGCGACCTGCCCAGGGTGTACCCCGCCTCTCGCCCCAAGATGCTGGGATTGGCTCCGGCTTCTCCGCGACCCAGATGGATAAAGCGCTATAGATAATAGATGGATGGAGAAGACCATTGGCTTAAAATAATTGGTGATCACAACCACTAATGAAACAAGAGCGAATATGTCATTTCTTATTTGTTATTTCATGCTAAGTTCTTGACTTTTTAAAGCTCACTTATTTCAGTTGTTGATAGAAAAAAACAATGCTTAATCCATCTCGATCTCTCTTGACATAGGATAGCTACTGAGAGTGAGTCGGAGTGTATTCCAGTCACTTATGTAAATTTCATGAAGGACATTACTGATTTATAGGCATAATCTAGAGAGCAGGGGTCTCCAACAGGTAGCAAATGAATACATTTTAGTAAATAAGTAAACACATCTCATAACCTAGTCACAAAAAGTATTAAATCTGTTAAAATTTCTATGAAATCAAACATCCTGCCCTGTCTTATACAAAAATATTCTTTCCCAGATCAGAAAATATTTTTTCTCCAAATTTTGGTGATAAATTGTGTCACATTCATTTCATTATCTTAGGCATAGCAGTGGGTAGCGGTTAAAACAGGCTGATGAATATGGACTAGTTGAATGAGGACGTATTGTTGAGTCTCTAAAATAGTCATTGAATTAAGTGACTTTTGTAGGTAACATTAGGTGTTTAACAACCTGTTAAAAATACACCAGAATGCAGGAAATGGCATCTAATTCATTAAAAAAATTTCTGGGCCCCCCGCCAGTGTCTCCCCACATTATAATAACTGCATTTATTTTTATATTTCTGGCAACATGTCTCAGGCCTGAGTAAGTTTGAGAATTGGAGGCTTTGCCCACTTTGAAATATACTGGTGGATAATTTATGTTTTGCAGCTGTTCCTCAGATAGCACTCCAACAGCTCTTGAAGACTGACGACATCTTGAATTTTGCTAATTACAAGGATTTTTTTAGTTCAAAGCCTGGTTGCCTCTGCCAGGAGGCTCTGACATGGCTTTTCAATCATGGCAAATATTTAAATAAATGTTAAACCAGGAAGATGCGACATTTCTTTGCTATTACTAGCACACACATACATGTTTGTCTTAATATCCTTACCAACCAAATGTCTCCACAAGTTATTGTCAGTTATTCCTGTCCTTGTGGGGACATATGGTACCCACCAAGATATTAAAACCACACACACACACACACACACACACACACACACACACACACACACACACACACACACACCTGTTGCTGTCCTATTTCTGCTCACTCCTCTCTCTTCTGCCTACTTTTTCTCACTCCACAGACTTGTGTGAACATGGGATTAATCACCGGCCTCTTCGCATTTTTCTTCCATCTGCCACAGATTTATAAATGGCTTTTAAAGCCATATTATTTACAGTCCTTTCTTCTGTCTGTCGCTTTCCTTGCTGTGCGGAAATGTCCGGGTGTGTGTGAGCACTTGCCCTCTCAGAGAGAAGACGGAGACTCCTGCAGCTTTGACTGGGTTAGTTGAATATGCTTCACCTTACAGTTTACTAAAATCTATTGTCCCGTTCCCTTCATACACTGTGAAATGTAACTGATCCTCTTACTTAATAAAATATAAAAAATATATAAAAAAATACAAAAATATATATATATTCATTTAAACCTATTTGTATTTTGTAATAGTAATTAAAGGAAAATTTCACTCTGGAACCCATTAAATTTCTTTATACTGAAATATTTGTGATGTGCTTAGTGAGTCTGGTGCTATTTTGTTAGTTGATGTTGTATTTTCATTATTCTAGTGAAACGTTAGCAGTTGTGTGCCACGCTGATGTCACAGGAGGACATTGCTAGTGCAGTTACAATGGCGTTTAATATGAGAAATAATTCAAACATAAGCGATGATGTTCAGGTTTCGCTCTTAGGTCCTAAAAACAAGAGCTTCTTTTTTCATTTGCCATTTTGAAGCAACATTCAACACCATGTTAATGAGAAATCATAGAAAACATGGAAGAGGTGGGGACAGCGGTGCAACGTTGGACTCAGTGTTAGAGAATGCAATGCGTGGTGGTATTAATGGTCGTATTAGCATGAAAGCTGAAGCTCTTTATTACAACGATTGTTCAGTTTAGATTCATTTGGTCCAGGATCATAAATCTATATAAATATTCTCATCCTGAAATGTGTTACAGAGGGAGGTGGAGATCCTCATGTTCCTCACTGCTATCGTCATGATGAAGAACCGCAGAGCTAGTGAGTGGCTGGCTCAAAGTCTTCCGGTTACACGTATACTGCACATGTTTACCTCACAAATTATTTCTGTTAAGTGAGACAATAATGTGGTTAGGCATTTTAATGACTGCGACAGTTTATACGTATGCCAAAAATAATATGCTGACGTTGCTATAATGCTAAATAAAGTATGTATGGAATGTAAATATAAACCATGAACCTACATTCTAATAAGGAACTTAGTAAGGAATAAAACACTTCAAGTTGTGCTGTTATAGAAAAATAATCAACAGGTGGTGTGATACAGCTCGACCAGAGCAAAGTTAGTAGTACCACAAGTTTTATTATTGTATGATAAGATTGTTTCATTCCCCTTACATCACATTAATTTGCCAATGATTGTGATTTTTATTTATTAACAAATGACACATTGTACTTTTGTCCCATTTAATTATAAGTGTTTTTGTTTAACATCCATAACACCTGGTAGCTCCTATTAGCACTTATGTTACAGCAGCTCTAAATAACACAAGCTGTTGCTATAGTAACAATATTAGCCCAAATGTATTAGTATAAACCTGTTATTTTAAATACAGGCAGCACTATTTTCAGGACTACTGCTATAGAGAATTAATCAACACCATCTGACCAATCACATTCAAAAATGCAACAGTGCTGTGGTATCAGGAGCAGTGTGATTCCTTTAAGAGTAGATTTACTATACATAGTTTGTATGTTGCTTGATATCCTCATGTCACATTTAGATTTGGCTTGTTAACTCTGGCCTGAAGTGTCCATGTGATTGTGGGATTGTGAAAGGTGGGAAACACTCTTTGTTTTCTGTCTGTTATCAGTAACTCTGGAGCAGCATATAGGGAATATTTTCCTCTTCAGTAAAGTGGCAAATGTGGTGTTGTTCTTCAGAGTGGACCTGAGATTTGGCCTCCTCTACATCACATTGTGTGTCGGTAATAAACCCTATAATGTGCATTATATCTATTATATATTATACATCCACTCCTGCTGATCAACAAGCATCACATACACTGTAGGGCCAAATGTATGTGGATACTGACCATCACACCCATATGTGCTTTTTGAACATCCCATTCCAGATATATTCCCCCTTTGCTGTTATAACGACCTTCACACTTCTGGGAAAGTTTTCCACTAGATTTTGGCTGTGGGGATTTGTGTTTATTTGTGTTCACTGATATCGAGCAAGGAGGTCTGGGGTGCAATTCATCCCAATGGTGTCGAGGTCAGTGCTCTCAAGTTCCTTCAAACCAACCTTGGCAAACTATGTCTTTATAGAGCTCACTTTGTGCCCAGGGGCTTTGTCATATTGGAACAGGTTTGGGCATCTTCGTTTCAGTGAGAGGAAATTGTAGTGCTATAGAATACAAAGGCATACCAGACAAACTTTGTGACAATGGTTTGAGGAAGAACCGCATACGGGTGTGTTGCTTACGTGTCCACATACCTTTGGCCATATATATCCTTCATGCACAGAGAAACACCTTAGTAACATGAAAGGAATCCTATAAATGTGATTCACCATAGTAGAATATCAGTGTACTGTGTGAAACACTGATTTATATTATTTATCTGAATTCATCCCCTAATCTACAGTGTTCCTGATGACATGTAAACCTCCCGTCTACATGGGTCCGGAATACATCACGTGCTTCAATCACAATACCATAGATGTGAGTATAGAAGAAAGGACCATTATGGCTCATTTAACTTCTTACAGTTTCATTTTTATTGCTGTCGTATGAAATTTTTGCTATTTTGTGACATTAGGAGGAACTGGAGAGGGACAGTCGAGTAACGTGGCTTGTCGAGTTCTATGCCAACTGGTCTCCAGCGTGTCAGTGTTTTGCACCTGTTTTTGCTGACCTCTCGATGAAGTAAGGTCAAACACATACATATCAACACTGAAAGGAAAACCGATATATATTTGAACTAATACTGGCTCTGCAGATGTTATATACTTGTAAAATGCAGTTCCTCCTTATATCTTGCAGGTATAACTGTGCTGGACTCAAATTTGGGAAAATAGATATAGGACAATACGCAGCTGCTGCTGAGAGGTGACCTATCATGACTTTCTCTAGAACTGTAAACAATGGTGTGGTATAAGTGGTCAAGAACTACATATATAACTACGAAGTGATCTACGTGCTGGATAAAAATGGACAGAACCTTCATAAACATGTTTCTGTGCTCAGGTATAAAGTAAGTCTCTCACCACTCACCAAGCAACTGCCCACATTGCTGCTGCTGCAGGGCGGGCGGGAATTTTTGCGTCGTCCCCAAGTGGACAAGAAGGGAAGAGCTGTGAGCTGGAGCTTCACAGAGGTAAAGAACGCATCAAAGTGCATTCAGGATTCATGATTAGTTAGAATTGCTTTGGGAGCAAGCAGGATTAGTCAGAACTGCTTCGGGAAAGGGCAGGATTAGTCAGAATTGCTTTAGGAAAGAGCAGGATTGGTCAGAATTGCCTTGGGAATGGGCAGGATTGGTCAGAATTGCCTTGGGAATGGGCAGGATTGGTCAGAATTGCCTTGGGAAAGGGCAGGACTGGTCAGAATTGCCTTGGGAAAGGGCAGGACTGGTCAGAATTGCTTTGGGAGGAAGTAGGATTGGTTGGAACTGCTTTGGGAGTTGCCAGAACTTGTCAGAATTGCTTTGGGAATGGATGGGTGTGGGATTACGTTATGGGCAGGATTGTCAGAATTGCTTTGGGAGGAAGCAGGATTGGTCAGAATTGCTTCGGGAGGAAGCAGGATTGGTCAGAATTGCCTTGGGAGGAAGCAGGATTGGTCAGAATTGCCTTGGGAAAGAACAGGATTGGTCAGAATTGCCTTGGGAAAGAGCAGGATTGGTCAGAATTGCCTTGAGAAAAGGAAGGACTTGTTAGAATTGCTTTCAAATGGACAGGATTGGTCAGAATTGCTTTGGGAGGAAGCAGGATTGGTCGGAACTGCTTTGGGAGTTGGCAGAACTTGTCAAATTTGCTTTGGGAATGGATGGGCATGGGATTTAAAAAAAAAAACAGTATCAACCACACCTCAAGATTCTATGTACTTCAGCCAGTGACCTAGAAATCAGTTGAAGTCTGCCGTCTTCAAGGACATATCACTTATGTAAATGTGCTCAGAGAAATCAAGCAAAAGGAGGTTTCTAGATCAAGGGTACACAGGTGCGTCCTACAGGTTTCCTTTCCTTGCATCCTTTACTCACGTCTTTAGAGCAAGAAGCTAAAAAGTTATGAAAGGAAACAAGGAAAATGATAGAGTAGATATAAGGAAAGAAATTAAGAGTGGCCAATTAGTGAAGAAATGGTGCCCATTGTAGCCATGATTGGTCCTGAAATCCCATTTTTTTGTTTCTGCAGGAAAATATTATCCGCGAGTTCAACTTGAATGAAATACTTGAAAAATGTAAAAAGCTCGGCAAGGGACGGAGTGAGAAGATAGAGGAGCCGGTGTCCCTTCCACAAGTGCACGCTGATGGTGCTCAACCACTGATTGAGGAGTCAGAGAACAAAAAAGACCAATAAAAGCAGAATCCTGGGAGATTGATGAAAGACTAGATAGTTGGTTTTGTACGTCTGTGAAGCAAACTTGTGGTGAGAAAGGTTATACAGAAATTATTAGTGCTAGTGAAACTATTGAAAGTGCACACCTTTTTATTGTAGCTACGGGATAGCAAAAGAAGAGAAATTGTGTCTTTTAGAGACCATGCAACTTTGTCTTAAGTATGTTAAATCTTTACAGGAGCTGCCTGTGAGATGAATCTCAATTGCAATGGAATCATATATGATCTTGCAAAAGAGCTTGCAAAGCCTATCACAATGTTACACATCATTTTTCTTAACAATCTTAAATTTTTTTTTTACACCACAGCGCTGCTGAATACTTAAATCTGATTGGTCAAAAGGTGTTGATTAATAATCTCTGATAGTAATTCAAATCCGGCAGTTAACAGTAAGTTGTCTGACATAGGGAAGTCTTCAGGGCAGAGGAGTTTGTACTTTCTTTTTTCTCTGTTATCTGTCTCTCAGATTTTTTTTATTCAAAAGAAATAAATTGATGGAAGAATTACCTTATAGCTAATGTAACCTATGTGATAACAGGAACAAATGTGTCTCATGAATGTTTCACAATTGTAAATCGAACTATAAATAGTTAAAAACTAAAAATTTGTAATCATTGGTAAATTGCTGTGGTGTAAGAGGAATAAAACACTTCAGGAAATGATGTTATAGAAAAATATAAAACGTCCGTATGGTAGTGGCAACGTCAAGACCATATAACACCACCCTATCACTGATTCTTTTCCAACAACAGCATGGCCCATACAGAACCTCTTAAAGCGTGACAAACTACACCTTTACATCTTTAAAATGTACAAATGGAAGAATCAGTGGTTTACATTCAAATATATATGTGTGTGTATATACACACACACACACACACACACACACACACACACACACACACACACACATTCTGTATTCTGAATAAGTAAATCTATAATTTCAGTGTTGCAGTATTATTTATTGTTCTGTTGGAAATGTGTTGGCTCATGTGACCCAGTGTCACCTGCAATAAAAGAATACAGACAGGTAGAAAAAACCTCCACCCTTTGAACTTAATCCTCTTGTCCTGTTAATGCGTGCAGGTAAATAACAGTTAAAAAGGCATCATAAGGCCATGGTGGAAATGACAAAAGGTTATCAGTAAAAATACTTGTGTCACTGCATAAGCTCTTTTACGTTACACTGACCGGTCACTGGTCCTCAGACCTCAAAGCTAAACTTAAACGTGATGCTTACATATTCTGGTTTTGCTTCTCGCTTGCTCACTCTCACACACACACACACACACACACACACACACACACACACACACACACACACACACACTCTTCTTAGCAGAGTCTCTGAGGAGCTTCAAAGCTGGAATGTGCTCTAGTAGAATAGTTTGAGACATCAAAATTTGTTTCTCTGCCATTTTTTCCAACACACACACACACACACACACACCCCAATTCAGCTTGCAAACCTCAAAGTGATAATGGTCAGAAAATAGTTCTGACCCATGACCTCTGCCTCTAAAAAATAAAATAAGATCCAATAAAAGAACATGAGTAGTTCCCCCGTCTCAGTGGTGTACTGTACATCCAGCATGTACTAAGATGGAACCAGAGCACTCTCCTCTGGCCAACGATTGAAATGGCTCATTCCTGATTAATGAACAAATAAGAACCAAAAGAAACCCTAATCTTGCACAAAATAAGTACAGTATCAAGATTTTTTTCCATTTTTCCACCACAAAATATTTTGTGCTGTAATGAGTCAGATGTTACATTCACTCTTATTTGCCAAGTGTGCTGTCTGTCAAAAGCAGGTCCCTGACTACACTTGTCTCTTTGGCTGTGAACTCCAGCTCGGGTTCTGATTGGCTGATGCAGCCGTCTATTATATCCAACAGCAGAAAACCCCCACAAAAAAACAAAAACAAACAAACAAACAAACAAAAAACCTCAAAAGCAGTGCCTACGTGCTACTATTATTGGTATTCCTATCAAACATATACAATAAATCTTACAATATACTGTTTCAGTACCTGTATAAAATAATTTTAGGAAAAGAAACATAAAAAATACAGTAAAGGTCCAGAGTACGCAGGGAAAACAAATTGTGAGTCTGTGAGTAATCGTTCATACAGCAAGATCAGCAACTCCAGTCTGGATGGAACAGCCTTCATGGATCTTAAATGATTCTTTAAATATGCAAAAAAAAAAAAAAAAAAAAAAAAAAAGTAAAAAAAAAAAAATGAGAGAGAGGAAGAAAAAAAACATGGCCATTCATGTACCATGATATGAAGATTAAGAAACTCCAGCCAGGCTCTTTATTCACTAATCCACATTTTTAGCATTCTTCTTCCACCAAAGTTGGATCAATGGTGAACTTTTTTTTTTTTTCCATTTGTGTCTTTTTACTTAGTTTTTTTTGGCTTACATGGATGATCTGATCTCTGGTCGTCCGCATGACGGAAGACACGAGCGAATCCCATGCGTCGTTTAAAAAAAAACACCAAAACACTCATACTGAAATCTCATAGGTTGTTCCTCCGACACCACTCACTTTCTTCACGCCACCACCAGGTTTGTGTGCGTGGCTGCTGTGATTGGTCAGTCTCTGCCTAGAGCTGGTTGGTTGAATGAAAAAAGGAAGAGAGAGGCATAAGTAAAATAAAATAAAAAAAAAAAACAAACAAACAACAAAAGAACCCAACATTGTTGCGTCAGAGTAATCTAGGAGCTAGGTTTGGGCGATACATCGTGCACATCATCTCCTGATATTCAGTTTCAGTGCCTTGAATAAGTACTCACACTACAGTACACTGTGTCTGTGGTCATTAACAATATTAACGTATTGCCTTTTCTCCTTTACAACAGTGGGCGTGATGCATGCAGGGTGAGATTGAAGCATGCATGTTTTATCATATTCACACACACACTTACAGCAACACAAACAGAATGAACAAAGAGAGACAAACCTTAGCACAGAGACAGAGTCATCCTTAATGGTCACAAGGCAGGAGAAGTGAGGAAGAGACAGGAGAGGAAGATTGGAAAAAAGCAGGCGGATAAAAATAACGGCCGAAAAGGGAATGACAAGGCAAGAACATGGCAGACGGGCAAACGAAGAAGAGATAGCAGAAACAATATGTAGGAAGATAGATATCACATTACTGATCAAAGAGAGAAAGAGAGAGATTAACCAAAAAACACAGAGCACCAAACCTCAGCAGGGACACAGAACTTTAGCATTATTAAAGTAGAGACGATGTGTGTGTGTGTGGGGGGGGACGACAGAAAAACGGAACGGGGTTATCTGTGGGCGTTACTCACTTTGACGTGGAAGTCCCACCCCCTGTGTTATTTGGGCATTGCCGTAACTCCGCTCCACCTGTGTAGGATACCGATTTGCCCATAGACATGCTTCCTGGGGCGGGGCCAGGAGGTGGCGAACCCAAAGAACGAGCACGAGGGGACAGGGGCGGAGCTCGGGAAGGGGGTGGGCTCGTGGGGCGCAGGAAAGGTCTGTTGGGGGAGGGTCTTAGGGGGGCAGGGCAGGCCTGGAGAGAGCCCTCCCTCTGCTGAGCAGACAAGAACGGTGAGGTGTAACCCATGAGGGGTGGAGCTGCAGGAGGAGAACCGAGCGAGCGTGGGGGTGCCGGTCTGGGCGGGGACAGCTCAGGAGCAGCCGACTGGAACTCCGGACTCTCCGAGGGCGTCAGCAGACTGTCGTAGGACAGGCTGCCGTTCCGTGTCTGATTAGCCAAGCTTTTATAGCTGGTAGAGGTCGTGCCCTCAGACAGCAGTGGCCCCAGTGCATTGTGGGTCGTCTGAGCAGAGCGGATGCTGGAGGAGCACGAGGCCACCGCTGAGTGCAGGAGCGTGTCAGTGAAGGAAGGATAAGACCGCCCTCCGAGAGCAGAGGTCCCACCTAGTCCCCCCGAGCCTGCTCTGCCTCCCTCCCCTCCCCCTCCTGGTCGCCACCCAGAAATCCCCCGGCCCGAAAGACTGGGCTCTGAGCGATAGCTGGCGTGCCCGGTTGACAGGGGGACGGAGGGCGACTCTGCCACACTGTCCCCCCGAATCATCTGAGAGAAAGACACACAGAGGGAGACAGTGTACCAAAAGCAGCAGTAACACGGGGGAGGTTTAAAGATGATGTGAAACAGAAACGAAAACTAAACAGGCTCTCTCAAACGTAATGCATACACGATGTTAGTGGGCAGTGCAGTAGTATAAACATGTGTATAGAAATGTGATAAGATACAGCTTTCATTGTGTGAGAGAAAAACTATAAAGGGAAGTGACGCAGTTATAAATGAGGCTATGTGGAAAATATGGAATTAATTTCATTGAAGTGTGTGGAATGTGCGAAATTATTAACAATATGTCTGAAAACAGTGCATACGCTAAGCAGGACAGTGATTATTCTTTGCGGAAATAATAACGTGTGTGTGGATAATCTGTCTCAGACACATAGAAGTGAACCCTGCTGATCACAACACAATCACAGCCAGCAACTCCAATTAACCTCATTTACTGTTTATTTTTGCTGATTGATGTCCATTATTCGGCAGTGTGCAAGCAGTGCATCACCTTTGTGCCTAAGAATGCTTAGTATGCATGATACTGTTAGTGAATTGCACACGTAAAGCAGTGAGGAAGAGACGTGATTTCCACATCCTGTCTGAAACTAAGACAAAATCGGTTTGGATGTTTGTATCCATCAGAGTTCCTTCAGCAAAGGAGCTCCTTTGCAAATATCAGCATTTAAATTGTTTACTAGTCATTTATAATGTTTTTGTTTCACATCATGTTAACCAAAGGGGCAGGAGAAGAAAAACAGAACACAACCCTGAAGACCGAGAGAAACATGTTCATAGGAATAGGCACAGCATTATGCAAATATAACCACAGAGCAAAACAACAAAACACACACACAGCAGCGTGCACACACACGCACGCACGCGCACACACACGCACACACAGCTACATCTTAGTCACTGACCATTTCCTACAGAATCATTTGGAGATAAGGATAAAAACAAAGACATACATGTGCACAATTATAAATATTCCAAAAACATCCGACCATCCAGAGTGAAGAGTCCGTTCTTAACCTGCGTCTGTGTGTGTGTGTGTGTGTGTGTGTGTGTGTGTGTGTGTGTGTGTGTGTGTGTGTGTGTGTGTGTGTGTGTGTGTATTCACACCTGCACACTTTCTTACCTTGTGTGTGGAATGTGTGTGGTTTTTTCCCGGACTGCTATAGGACGGCCGATATTTATATAACGCAGGTGTGGGTGGAGCTTCACTCAGGAGACTGCTCTCTGATTGGAAGATATTGAAACCATCAAGAAAGAAATGACATACATAAAATCACGCAAGACCCGATTCACAGATTTCATTTTATTATTGGAGAAGGATCCAGACTGTAGTTCAAATACTGACCTTCATTGTGTGTGTGAGGCAGCCCTTGGTATCTGTGCTCTGGCTTAGGAGGTGGGGGCGGCTCAATGTCTGTCGACTGACTTTCCATGGCCTCCAGGCTGCTCTTAGACTAGCGCACACGCACACACACACACACACACACACACACACACACACACACACACAAACAACTTTATTCAAAATGCTAATCCAGTTAACAAGAAACTATCAGACCAGACATGATGAGGTGCGGCACACTGTGGTAGTACGCTACAAATTCAGTAAATCTACACTCACTAAACTTATGCACAACAGTATCTAAACTTCACAACAACAAACAACAACAACAACAACAACAAAACATCCAGAGCGGCAGGTCTGCAGGCAGATACGCCTTCTTTATGACGGAGGTCTGAGGAGAACAGCCAGACTCGTTTAAGCTGACAGGAACTCAAATAAGAACTCTTTACAACCGTGGTGAGCAGAAAAACATCTCCGAACACTCAACACACTGAACCTTGAGGTGGATGGGCTACAACAACAGAACTTCCCACTGGTTACAAGGAGAGAAACCTGAGTCTACAGTGGACAAAAACTAGGCAGCTGAAGACTGGAAACGGACTGAGTACCGAGGTGTCTGGTTTCGGTAACTGTAAAACAGACATTGTAACTACGATGTACTAAAATGTAACTAGGAAATAGATAAAAAGTTCAATTAGGGCTGGGCATCAAATCAATAATTATCCTGATGTAAAATTCCATTTCTCTTACACGGTGCACCATGTCGAGAGCATCCTGCTGCTGGAAGCGGTGTTTTCATGATTTTGTAAAACGGTGCTGTGGTGTATCAGTGCTGCTGCACCAAGCATTTCCGTAGTGGGTCACACCATCGTTTAGGAAGAAAACTGGACAATGGAACATGTTTTTTGCCTTTCCTACATCGAAAAAACACCATTCCAAACCTGCACATTAGTAATGAACCAGACCACTACGCCTTGCGACATGGCAGGCAGGTAAACCTGTTTTTTATCACTACTGCGACTGATCACCACTGCTTACGACTATAAAATAATCACATCGCTGAATGCTTTTGAAAGTTTTGTATTTTGTTCAGTTTAATAATTTTAAGATCCTGAGCACAGGTGAAATGGTTTATTTTGCCTATTTCTTTTGTTCACATTGTCAGCTAAAACATGAACAAAAACCACATTTACAAAGGATTTCTTTATCTATTTATTGTGTTACCGCAAAAAAAACGTCACATGACTGCTAGTCACGGCCTACACGTGTCCAACTGGTATATTTTACAACCATCCGCTCAGCGTCTGTTGTGAAGCTAGAAAACACAAACAGGTCAAATCCACTGTACTTTCTTTACTGGATAATATAAAACTAACCACGACAGATGGCTCCACGGATTTCCAGGTTCAACAGCTTAACTGCTGTTCTCTCAGGAATGCGCAGGCTCTCTCAAAGTAACCGTACACAGTTACCAAAAATGAATGAAATAGCCTGTTCTAGACAAAATATTAAACTTAAAGTCAAACTGAATGCATGATTACTTCACTTTTAATACTCTAAAATCCAAAACCTATAACCTAAAATGTACATCTTCGAAGAAGAACAATGCGCTATTCGCCAAAATAAAAGACAGCATTACAATAGAGGTGTAAAAAGAATAAACACCTGCATTTATGTTTGTGTGTGTGTGTGTGTGTGTGTGTGTGTGTGTGTGTGTGTGTGTGTGTACATGTGTGTGTAAATGCTCACCTGCTGGATCCCGTTGTCCAGGACTTTAGCAGCGAGCTGTGCTTCGGAAAGTTGAGGTCGCAGGAACGGAGGCTGAACCTGAAGTGACGTGGTCTGCCTTAACCTCCCTACGTATCTGGAAACACGCAACTTAAGATTAGCACAATGCCGGTGCTACATAAGATGAAATAGATTTTTACAAATCCATAAAATAAATAAGTGTGTAAACCTTGGAGCTTGTGAGCTACAGAGCACATGAGACATGTTTTTACAACATCCATGTGTGAACGGGTTAACGCCCCCTCTGAACTTCCCTGTAACCTGAAAAGAGGGAAAGTCAATGACAAAAATTATTTCTACCACCAAATGCATGATAGCTTCACACATACGAACACACACACACACACACACACACCTGTTCGTTTGTTGTTCTTCCTCTGGCTACCAGCACAATGTGGAATCCAGTGAGTCCTGCTACTGGGACAAAGAACAGACCCGCGATACACATCACTGCCATACTGAGGACTGTGTTAAGGACTTACAATAATACATCACTATGTAGCGTTCAAATAGAAAAATATTTCCCAGGCACATTTTTTGCCTGTGCAGGAAGTCTGTAAACGTGTGTAGTCTGTTTGCGTAGCAATTTAAATCGTACCCGTGTGTTTGAGTGTGTGGGCACACATGCACAGCACAGCTGAAGGTTAGCAATGGAAAGTGTGATCTAAGCTCACAGGGATGTGTACGGATTTGTGAAAAAGTTCTCGTGTTGTACTTTATGCAAATCACCCAGAGGAGAATGGGCTCACTTTTGAGTCTGTTTCCTCTCAAGGGTTTCTGTACAACTGGAATTTTTTTAAAGCTGCTTTGTGACTGCGAAAAGTGCTACACGAATAAAATGTAACTGGACTGAACCAAATGAAAATCCAAACCCAGTGGAATACAGTACATACTGCGAGTTCTTGTAATGTTTGGCAGGTTTCGGTGCTGATTTTATCTTCAATTTCATTTTTATTTCAATTCAATTTTATTTGTATAGCACTTTTAACAACAGACATTGTCACAAAGCAGCTTCACAGAAGTATACAGATTCTGAATATAAACTTATGAATCTATAATTTTATCTACACTACCAGTCAAAAGTTTGGACACACCTTCTAATTCAATGTTTATCTTTATTGTTATTACTTTAAAAGAGGCTGGATAATGATGGACTGTTGTTTCTCTTTACTTAGTTGAGCGGTTGTTGACATAAAAG
>JAQQZR010000002.1:4494800-4512504 GCA_030068235.1 Notoglanidium macrostoma | reverse complement strand
ATCAGTTTAAAACTCAATTAAAAATGTGTGACTGTGTTACAGGTGTGTGTGTGTGTGTGTGTGTGTGTGTGTGTGTGTGTGTGTACAACTTGTTGAAACGTGATCATTCGCTTTCTTCCTACTGTCACATCTGACTCACCAGAGGAAGGGTGCGACCACAAGACACCCTGTCGTTTTTAAGTTCATTCATCTTGATGCCGTGGTGCGTTCACATATTGCATAGGAAACACACCATATTCATGTATACAGTTACTAACACATCTAACTGTCCCTACTCTACAAGGCCAGAGCATCACTGTCTAAACAGATGTTCTCTGTATTGACTCTGGTACGAGTGCATCAACCACAGTGGATTTCAAACGCTCTACACATTTCCTGGCCTCTTTATTAAACACCTACCTTTTAAAAACCTAATCAGTACTTGATTAGGCATTGTTGCGCCTTTTGAATACACGGTCTCTGTTAAGCCTGTTTCGGTCCTTTACAATAGAGATCCCAAAAAAACATCTTGGCTGAATTTTATAACAGTGCGTGTGAAAACACGTGCTCACCACGTCAGAATATACGAGGAACATCCTCGAACGATAGACCTGGGATTATATTCTGACGCTCTGCTTGTGTCATCAATTAGAGCTTGATGCAAGAACCTTAACACGGTTTGCTTCCATTCCATCATTCGCCAATGGTGACCTGGAGCTGTCCTGTGAGTTTTACATAATCCTACGCCATCCTCCTGTTCGTGGAGTGTCGAAACAGAGGCTACAGAGATTTTCTGCCTAATTGTGGCCTTTCCTGTTTCTACCCTCTAGCTAACGCTTCGCTATCACACGACAGCTACCGCATCGTTCTGAACTGCTGCTTCGCAGCATCATGAGGAAAATGCTATCTACCCTCTTCCACATACATGAGCTCAAAGACATATACGACTGGCAAATTTCGCTGTGATTGACAGGGGAGAAAGTGTACGCCATCACTCCCACTTATGCCTGGATCACACTACACGAATTCATGCCCGATTTTGACACGATTTGTATGGCAAATTTCCAGTTTCAGACCCGAATATGAATGTCGGGCCTGGCGAGCAGTCCTTGTAGAGTGACAAAAGTCCAGCATGCCAAAATTTTTTTGTATTTTCTCTAAAAGTTTGACAACTCCTACGACGTGTTCCATCTGTAACCATGATTGGCAATTTCTTGACCCTCCCCCCCGACAACACGTGAGGAAAATTATGAATTTCTTTTCCAGTCTCCTCAAGAATTACGCCACTACGATTGCCTAATCCGACATGGTGATTTTGAAAGATAATAATATTGTGTAGTCCGATCCCAGCATGGCCAAATTTGATCTCTTCGCTGGGATTTAAAGGTCATGATCACCCAACAATATTGTTTTCTGTTTGTCTTTGACATTACACACTGGCGCTAAATCAAGCCATTATCATTCTCAACTCATGACCAAAGATATAACCTCCAATTTCTGCTTGCGACTGCAAAATCAGGCTGAAAAATCATACAGCGTTTTTAATACACTGTTTTTAATCAGTCAATACTGGTTGGTTGTATATTTCTGGTTGGCACAAGCACTCAACAATAGTTACATAGCCATGTCTAAAAACCTGCTGTACCTGATTCACTCGTATCAGCGCACGATACACTGTACAAAGCAATATATTGGTCTGGTACATCAGTGTGGCCAACTTACAGACTCTGTCACTAGATTTGGCAGCTTTTTAGACCTTTTTAGCAAAAAAAAGAGCCTAGCGATAAATCTAGAAACTTTTTCAGCACACTTTAGTGCGAGTCTTGAACTCGATACGGTTCTCCAGCTCATATCACGGCCGCTGGTATACGAGTTCAAAAAACAGGTTCGCTCGACTCACCATCAGTGTGATCAGCACGGATCCGTCCCACCGACCCACCCTCTCGCGTTTTTAAACACTCTTTTTTTAGGAGATATCACATTTTATAAGTAGTAAAAGCGAGTAAATGTTTTGCTTCACAGCTACTCACTGCTTCTTTTTATCTGCGTCTTGATTGAAAGTTCAGGATCCGGTAAATGTGTAAAACTTTCATTCGTAGTGTCATGCCCAAAGATGACTTCTTTCTATGAGAAATAAAATATTTAAGAGATAAACGATAATCTGTTATTTTTTAAACCAATAAACCTCAATTCTTTTCCCGAGTGAACATCCTCCTTCTTCGTGTACCTTTATTTGCAATTTGATATGCCACTGATTATGACCAGTATGCAAATTAGTCTGTGACGTCACCAAGCGACTTCTAGCTACTTTTTCAGCTTGCTTTAGCTACTTTCCCCTGCAAACGCTGCTCATAATATAAAGCAGCATATAGACAGGAACTGGTGCACACAAAAGTGGATTAGTAGCGGAAAGACAAATTTATCCTTTAAAACAAAGCTGACAAGGCGTACAAAGAGTATTAATTTAATACAAAAATGAACAGACGTTCACATTTACAGCATTTAAGTCATGCTAATTAGATGGCTCTGTTTATGTTTATGTTAAGTGAAGCTGTACCCGACGGCTGGACGCTAATCTTCTCAAACAAATCCCCAGACCCGAAAACAAAGCCTTTAAACATGTCAGACGGAATTTCTTTCAAAGTCCAACCCTTCACAAAACAATAAAACACCGCTTAAATGGTTACTGTACACGCGAAATTCAGAAAAACAGACAGAGAAAGAGATAGCAAAAAGTTTGTCGGAAACGGCCTGTGCTCTTAACAAGCTAACTAGCAAGCTAGGACGCTTCAGAAAAAAGATGAAGCGTCCAGAAAAAACAACAAGCAAGGAAATTGTTTGTAAAGAGACAGAGAGACATTGATTTAGCTTACGGTTACAGCGTGTCCATTAAGTCTTTACGCTAAGCTAAGTTAGATATTACGGTCTTTCAGGGTAGGCTAATATTTATCAGACTCGGCTAGCTAGTTTTAGCCAGCTAGTTTAACGACTGACAGATGGACGTTTAAATCCTCTTGTTGTATTCATGCATGCAGTAAAGTAGCTTAGGCTTGAGCACGTCCTCGACGTGTTTTCTACACGTCAGCTCACATGTTATGGCCAAACAAAACGCCAAAAAAATATTCAGGTTAAAGAGAATTAGCCGGCTAGCTAATGTACCTGCAGTCCGAGACTTATCGCTGTAATCGCTCCAGAGTAGAGTACTGGAGTTCATCGCTTTCCCGGAAAAACCTGCACATTCATAACGCATTATAAAGTGTTTATTAACGTACCTGGATGCTGTGAGAGGGAATAGGCTGAAAACTCCCGTGTGTGTATGTGTGTGTGAGTGTGTGTGAGATGTGTCTGATGCCCTCTCCTCTGTTAACTCCTCACCGCCTCAACTTCAACTTCCCATCGGCTCAGGTGTGAAATAATAACTCGCATCCCATCCACACAGCGAGTTCACACTCCCAGCTTTCCCAGCTATCCACACACTGACCACTCATCAGGGAGAGCGAATAAAAAAGAAAGAAATCTTTACATTTCATCTCATCAGGGAAACAAGCTTTTATTGTAAAATTACCACACTGTCAGAATCAAAGTGATCAAACACCAGGCGTTTATGTATTTATTTATTTAATTAATTTATTTATTATTATTATTTTTTTTTTTTTTAACATAAGAACACAAACATGTTCATTACAAACATCTGTCCAAAATACTTTACCAAATAAAATACATCTGCATTTCATACACGCAGCACTTGCAAGGAACTAAAAGGGGGGGGGCGGGGGGGGGGGGGAATAGGAAGAGGAAGACCATAAGAGACAAGAAAGAAAGGTGACACAAAATGTAAAAGAGAAGGCAAGAGAGAAATGGCATAAAGACAGAAGGAAATAAGAAAGAAATGAAAAAAAAAGGGATAACAAGAAAGAAGAGCAAGAAACGGGGTTAGAAGAATTGGGAAAGAGAAAAAAAATGAGCTAATAAAGGAAAAGAAAATGTGAAAAAGAAAAGAACCAAGAGTGATAAAGGGGATAAGAAAAGAATCTGAAAAAAAAAAAGAATAAAACGAGAGAGCTGGAAAGAATGTGGCAAAAGCCAAAAGAGAGAAAAAGAGCATGACCAATAAAATGAGAGGAATAAAAATAAACACTGGGAAGAGCATGCGCTGTAATTGAAAGAGGTAAAATAAGGGCATAGTGATATCGCCATCTGCTGATTGCATTTCAGTTCATGCACTGATGTAATCTCGCTCCGTTTCCACATTCCTGTTTTTTCCAGCATATCAGCCCTCCCGCTCGTCCCCACCCTTCTCTTCACGTCTTCATTTGAGGTCTATGAAGCGAATGTCCATGATGAGGAGTGTGTGGCGAGGCAGCGGTCTGGGTGCTGGAGCGAGTACGGTCATCACCTGAGCCTGAGTGTCCACAGCCGTAACCACGATGAAGCCACAAACCGGACTCTCTAAAATCCCCCTGCTGCGGTTCTCTCCTGCCTCAGCGTCGTCCTCCACGCAGCTAACGCTCAACACATGGTGGGTCAGGTCACGGCCTGGGCTCACAGGAACCAGCTTCAGTTGCGTGTCGTCCTGCGACATGCCCAGCGGTAGACACGAGTCTGGAATGGATGGAGCCCCGATCTTGTAGATGCGCACGTCTGAGAAGCGCACGTCGAAAGCGTGTGGGTAGAACGAGATGCCGCGGAAGCCATAGAAATACTCGCGGATCTTGTCGTCGCGTGTCTCTCGTCTGCAGTCCTTGGAACGTTCTACCACACCTCCGGACTTGGGTAGCAGCACGACGCGGACAAAGTGAGGCATATCCCGTTTCAGCTCGTTGTAGAGGCGTTCCTGATCCAAGACCAACACCACGTCCACCTGGAATGCTGAGGCACAGTGGACCAGCGCCTGGTATCCTGAACCCTTCACCCAGCCGCACGTGTTAATGATGCAGCCTCCTACGCTGGCCTTCCGGTTCACCTCACAGCGCTGTGAGAACACCTCCGCCAGACAGGTCGTCAGCTACACGCACACAGAGAGAGACTTTAGGGGGATAACAGTATGACAACATATTAGGTTTTTGAATTTTATTTCACTAAAGGACTAAAGTGATGCTGCATCACTGGTTAAGAGATGAGTGAGTAAAGACAGAGACAGAGACAAAGCAAGGGCTAAATCCCACTGGCACTTCAGGAGCTAGTCACTGGGCCTCATTTATCAATCTCCTTGTAAAGTTGTGTGTAAACGTGCGAGTAAGTGATTTGCGGAAGTTTTTTTAAACACTTTTCTTTGTGCTCGTGTGCACATGTTGGATCACCCATAACATGCAAAGCAGATTCCTGACAAAGCTCATTTGCATGAAGTGACACCTACAAAACTCCATAAGAGGTCAAGTGCACAGATAGCTGGGAGTACAAAATTAACAATAAGGGTAAAGGTTGAAAGGCAGACGTATAAGTCACTTCTATGGTAATAAATATATGAAATAATACATAATATTAACAATAATAATTGAGCACTCAAATCCTCTATCATTTGAGGCGTTTGCTTACGCCTCACGGCTCTGCGCAGACGGGACGGACCGGCTCGTCCTCCATTTATACGGCGCCATTTCTTTCGTCATTATTGAATGAGTAGTTTTATTTGTTTTAATTTATGGGTTTGTGTAGGCTCACTTTCTTTATTTTTTAGATTCTTTAAATAAAGCCAATAATATAAAACTACAGATTGTCAGTGTGACTAGCATGAGGATGTGTTTTTACAGAGACTCCAAAGCACTTCTGTAAGTCGCTCTGGATAAGAGCGTCCGCTAAAGGCTGTAAACGTAATAAAAATGAGCAATTTAAACTCAACAGTATATCCCAGATATGTCTCTTCACCTTGTTATAAAGTTTGATATTGGTCCCTGGTGTCGTGGAGCCAAAATGGAAGACTAGAGGAGCCTGGACGGAGAAGCCTTCCTCGACATCTGCTGGACGCTCAATGTACAACGCCGACATTGTCCCTGGAACAGACACCTGAAAACATAAAACAGCATGAGACATTTTTCCTTCAGTAGAGAAAAATGGATGCAGACAATCCATCTAGATGTTGTCTCATTAAACTCGGATAATAGGCTATAAACTTCCTAGGTCGTATTCGTCTTACGGTGCTTTGGCCGACGTCCAGCTCCACAAGCGTGGGCCTCCTGCCCAGCCTCACTGCGTAGTTCAGCAGCAGACGACACACTGTGGATTTCCCCACGTCGGTCGGCCCCACCACCATGACCTACACAAATGCACAGAGGCAATTCACATTTTCGCCATCACTACACGACTGTAAATAAAATGAGGAAAAATTAGACTAGTCTAGAATAGTGACGTACTCTCGGCCCTCTCTCGTTGTCTCTCTCAGCCTGCCGTCTCATTTGCTCCAACGCAGCGTGTGTGTTCAGATACAACAGCATAGGAGTGTCTCTGGAGACGTAAGCCACCTGCACAGAGTGAGAAGTAGACATGAGTCACCGTTTACATGGAGAAATTACCACCTGCACTAACTGGCCATTTGAGTTTACCCTTACCATACAAGTCACTCAGTAGGTATACATTTATTATATAGTATAGTCCATCTCTTTGCAAAATACACCCACTATAGGACCTTCTTGACCAGATATTATGTGGGTGGCGCTTCTGACAAACAGCAGCTTGTCGCCATGAGGGCTTTCCACTGATGGACATGGTTAAAGCGGCTGATACAGCGTACAGCAAAGACGGCCTACGGTATAATTGTATACCCACACAATACACATATTTATAACTTGTTCCAAATAAACTGATCATTGATCTTCTATCATGCAATATGATGCATTCACACACCCAATCACATGATCACCAGTGTTGCCACTTTGCTGCTAGATTAAAAAATTTTATAAATAAATAAATACATTTTAGAAACGTTGTTTTAAATCTATGTTTCTATCTATGTTTCCAAAGACTGTGCCAACCACCATTGTTTCCAATGACTAATCACAGATCATGACCGTTTGCCCCACCTATGCACTTCAGTGTTGTTTCATTATAAACTATTTTTGGCAACACTTACAAGTAATTAAAGCTTGTTATTCCATCTGTAACCAGTTACTTCATGGCCATTTCCTGACTACTCATTACAAGTGCTTCATTTCAGCTGCATTCTTGGTAGAAATGATAAAATTTTGTAAATACGTAAATAGTTAGTTGGGGTGCCATGCCTTCTTTCTAAAATAAATGTTATAATCTATCAAGCTACATCGCAGCTAAATGAATGAATGAACGACAGGTTATTACTACACTCGTTATAATTATTGTTTCTAGAGTAACAGCACTCTACACAGTCTAAGCCTAATAATAAAAATGTTTTTTTTTTTTTTTAAAGTATAATCGTTTTTGTGGTAAATTTTTCCATTAGGAGACATTTAATTGACACTTCAGGACGGCATCTCAGGTGTCAGCGCTTTGTAAAGTTTCCCAGAACAGGAAAGTGTTCAGGACAGAGGAGTTTATGTTTTGGGGTTTCTCTGTAAAATGACAAGCAGCACTTTTTGAGAGGCAGAGAGCGAGGCTATAACGTGTGTGATGGCTCGTCAAGAGGACGTCCCATAACATTAAATCCTAAATATAACCTGTTAATGTGTGACTAGGCATTTAAGCATAGTAATTGTTGACAAATCACTGTGATATAAATGGAATAACACACAACATACTGTACGGTTACACAAAAATCATTCACTTAGGGATGGTAAAGGCAGTCCACTTCACGCTGTGCCACATCACACCACCTCGGCATGGATTATTTTCTATTCTGATGATATTAAATTCTGCTATCAGAATCTTTCTGGCATTTTTAATGTTATGATATGCAAATAACCACTACCAGTACATAAATATGCAAATTAACATATGACGACTTCTAGGGACTTTGAGCATGCATCAGCTATTTACCCCTAAATAAGAGTTGTCAACACGTGACCACCACCTCACCTCGGTCTTGCCGCTGAGCGACAGGCTGCATCCCTGCCACGTGAACACGGCGATCTTCGAACCAGGCCCGAATGAGTACTTCTTGTTCCGGTTCAGTTCGGAGCCAAATACCTCGGCCAAACCGGACAGCAGTTCGAGCTGCACCCGCTCTCCGGCCTCGACCTCAAACCGCAGCTCGGTCTCCTTCTCCAGGTCAAACCGCGAACCTCCACCGCTCCCCGGGCCTCCTGCGGAGCTCGTGCCTTCATCACCTGCTTTCTCAGGCGCCTCAGTGCTCATGCCTCGGAGAGGAAAAGGACAGCAATGGGAAACTTAAACTCGTGTCTCAAAAAACATTTCATTCTAAACCAACTTTAACCAAATAGACCTACTTCATATCAGTCATTTTATAATCACTTACCATACATGTTTAAATTCAATAGCACTTTACTGTTATTTAACTTGTTCATCTGAAATAATTGCTGGCTACTGATTAAATGCTGGAAAGAACGGCTATTTCCAAAAAACTACAGATGTTTCATTGAGTTAGCTGCTAGCTAGGTGTGCTATAAGTTAGTTGCTTTCTTTTTTTCCTCTCGTTCTTTGATTGGACTCGTCCGTTCAACCACTAAAATTGCTATACAGCATATATGAGTGTTTAATCGAAGTCAACTGACTTACTTTTAAAGAAAAACTCCAAACGTAGGCCCAGTGTTTTCAAATCAGCCACCTGCGTCTAGGCAACTCGGTCGCATGATGATGACGTCGCACGAGTGCTGGAGAATACCCCGCCCCTATCCAGGGAGCATTCACTGAAAGACGCTTCAATTCATGTAGTGACCGTCGAAATGATAAGGTGAAAAACACAGGCGAAAGAGTACACAAAAAACCAGAAACTTTACTCTTTTGTACACAAAGAACAGTACACGTCACCGAATTCAAAACACATTTTATTATACGTACACTGTGGCCAAAACGTTGTGGACACCTGACCATCATACCCATATTTTATTCATCCTCAAAGTGTTGCCATAAAGTTTGAAGCACATAACTGTTCAGGATATCTCCATGCACTGTAGCATTACATTTTCCCTTCACTGGAACCAAGGAGTCGATCCCAAATCCATTCCAGCATGACACGCCTCTGTGCACATAGTGAGCTTCATGAAGACATGGTGTCCCTAAGTTGGTGTAGAACACCACAAGTGTCCTGCACAGAGCTCTGACCTCAACCCCACTGAACACCTTTGGGATGAACTGGAACACCGACTGCACCCCAGGCCTCCTCACCCAACCAGATATCACTAATGCTCATGTCTGAATGATCACAAATCCCCGGTCACGCTGTAAAATTTATTGGAAAGCCTTCCCAGAAAAGCACAGGTTATTATAAGAGCAAAAAGGGGACTAAATCTGAAATAGGATGTTAACAAGCACACAGGGATGTGATAGTCTGGTGTCCACATGCTTTTGGCTCTAGTATACCAAATGCATTTCCTAAGTAGTAATGAAGCACAAGTCTACACAAACTTCTGTAATAATATAACCATAGTTGAAGAAAGAACACATGTCAGTTTGTGAACTCAAGAGAAGTAAAGTAGATCATGAGGAGACAGCAATGATCCAGGTCAGGATGCCAAAACAAGTCATCAGAGAACAGACTGGGAACACATCCTTTTAGTCCGTCCTCGTCATTATGCATCCAAGAAACCCAAGATAACTAACTGAAAATTTAGATAAAAAAAAAAAAAAAAAAAACACTTAATTTAGTTGCATCATTTACATGTCTTCAATATTTTGCAATAGAACATGAATCTGAATTTTAACTCTCAAATTTGTTAGCACTGTTCATAGATTTCACCACACATACACACCTTTCCTCACAATTTCTACTTGCTCTTCAGGGCATCCTCCAGGGCAGTTACAACCTCAGTAGGCTCTGGAAACTTCAGTTTACGGGGAGGACCTTTCTTGATACCGGTCCACAACACCACCTCTGTCACAAAATGCCGGAGAAATGTTATATAAAACAAACTTTCACACAGATCCTCCAAATAAAGCTGCTAGTGACATGCTGTGTGGGCCGAGTCAGCAATGATGTCTAAATTTACCTTCAATTGAGCAGATAAATGAACACTCATGCTCACTCAAGTAGATCAAGTATGAGCAGTTTAACACACAACTATAAAAACTTTTTTCTCTCCGAATTTACGTTGCATGACAACACTACCATTTGCAAATTATTGACCTAATTATTCAGTTTTACGGTGCAGAGACTTAAAGAAAATTGAGTGTAGAGAAGGTGCAATGACTACAAGCAAGTGTGAGAATCCATTAAATACATAGTGAAATTTTTTGCTTATAAGACTAATGTTATGTGCTCAGCTGTAAAACTACCTTTTTTCCCCTCAATCAGAGTGACCTCGAAGCTGTTGCGCCGAGGCTTCTGGGGATTCAGCAGCACACACAGCTCAGGATGTGCAGCAAGAAGAGCCTCACGAACAGCATTGGCATTCCGCCCGTACACACGTCAGCTTTTACTGAGAGGGACACACTTTTACAAACCGATTCTCTTTTAACATTAAGAAGTAAACAATACACTCTCTGACTGGACTACAATAAGACATACTGGATTAGAAAAAGGGGAGGGGGAAGAGAAAAAAAAAAAAAAAGGGAGAGCCTAGCAAGATTCCTGTAGTAAAATAAACAGGAAAAGTAAACATTAATTCAAGTGTACATGATCTCACCAAAGGATAAATTCAATCTCAATCTCATACTAGTTATGTTCAGGTTTTAAAGGATGGATCAGAATCTCACCCTAGCTCAGTTCTCTGTAATTGTACATGTTTTCCATTTTACTGGAATCATCTGGCATTTTATATCCAAAATCGATTGTGTAAACTAATACATGTTACTCAATTTTACGTACCTTTCCATAAACAGTTTAAAAAAAAAAAAAAAAAATTCATCAGTTGTCCTTGACTTACATTAGTGACTAAACAAATGGTTTTTCATCTATAGTGATTACTGACCAGTGTTCAATGATAACTTGCTGGCCTTGATCCTCTTGGTCAGCCTCATTTCCTTTATCCTGCTTTGCCACGGGCTCTGCCTCCGCAACCACATCTGCCTTACGCTTTGCCGCTCGACCTGCATGCGCACACAAACACACACGATACAGTATAAGCATATGGAGACTGTATACCAATAGCAGTACAGTGGTCAGAATAGTAGTAAAACTATTTTTTTTTTTTTTTTTTTTTTTTTTTTTTTTACTTAATCCTTCTTTTGGATGGACATGGAGGTCATCAATGCATAATTCAACAGTTTAATCCAAAATAACTCCTTGCAAGTGCACTACATAAAGCATGAAATAATGGCTTCTGCATCCTTAATTATGCCCAACGTGAGGCATGTGATTAGGCCAGTCTTTTAATGTCCCCCCGTCCCCCCCAGTGATCCCAGTAGGATTTAGCCCTCGCTTCTTTACCAAGAGAGTCATGCAGCTGCATTTCAGTCCTTTAGCATGTCCAGCTCTCAGCAGTACATTTTGCTCAACCAGATCAGCTTCCAAAACCTCTCTTTTCATGTCAATACCATCATCACCACACCCACCTTCTTGCAGATTAGGCAACTGTGTCGTATAGCTTGCATTGCACTCTGGGACTCTAAATAATGTTTGCACCAAAATCTCCACTACTTCTACGTTGGATTACTCATTAATACGACTCTGAAGGTCACTCAAAAATGGCAAGAAAATAAGCACTTACTCTTGTTTCTTCAGAGCCAAGTCCAAAACCTGACTAGTTATTCCATGTGTATGAACCTTTTTGTCAAACACCACTGTGACAGTGCCAACAATGTCCCTGTGAAGCAAGTGCTTGGACAACCAATCATTTCTCAGAACACAAATGCAGCACCAACCAACAAACTAGCTCCAAAATCACCAACCACATCACAATTATTTCAACATAAGGACAGTTAATGTTTCAGGGTGCACTTTCCCTTTAAATAAACCTCACCATCCTGCCATTTTACACCTATGCAAGTCATGCAAACTCAGTGGCTCAAATCGTATTCAAGTCCTAAATCTAGCACAATGTAGGATAGTAATTTAACATTAAAAAAAAACAAAAAAACTACCCATCATTGGTCACGTGACCAATTATACTGACCTCAAGTTGTATGCAAATGCAGGTTACATAATTAGATAATGCAAGCAAGCAAGCACATGTCCAAAGGTTTCTCATCCTCTGGTGCAAATCTCTTTACCAACCTCAAAGAGCTAGTAATTAAATGAACTATACAAGATATGGGGAAAATAGGGTCCGATATCCTTTGTACTACTTCGCACCAGATGGCTAAAAGGTTAAAAAGGATATGAACCCATTGCAATTCCTAAATGCATCACTTATCTTGAGCTTTCTACCTCTTCTCAGTTCAACTGCCATAGTTTTTAAGATGCATGCCTTACCTTTAATTTTTAATCAAGGTAAGATAATCAGAAGCATGTTATACCTGCTTTAGCACGCGTCGCCATTCTCGTGCACCACAGGGAGGAGTTTGGCGCGAGACAACTTCACCGGAAATGAGCTGAAGTGCGCCATCTATCAGCAGTAGACTGCATTTAATACTCAGGCGCCATCTATCAGCTGAGGGTAGACATGACTGCCGTTAATACTCTCTTTCCACTTTATTAGGAACACCTGTACATTTGCACTTTCATGCAATTAGCCCATCAGGCAATCACGTGGCAGCAGCACAAGTGCATACAGTCATAGGGCAAGAACCTTAGTTCATGTTCACATCTAACCTCGGAATGAGGGGAAAAGTGTGATTTGGACAGAAAAGAACAGTCATTTATACACTCATACTCACCTAGGAGCAATTTACAGTGGTTAGTCTACATGTTTTTGGGAAGAGGGAGGAAACCTGAGAGCCCTGAGTAAATCCATACAGACATGAGTCAAACACATGAACCTCCTCAGCCAGTAGAATAAGCTCATTCTTAAATGTTTTATTCACAATTGTCATTTATATTTCATAAATCAACACTTCCATGTGATATCTGCCAATATATTACACAGACACAATCACAAAATACTTGTACAGCAGCAGTTTTCGGCTTTATTCGGATTCGTACTTTTGTTCTTCAAATATTAAACCCATATCATCAATTGGAGAATTATGTTTAATATTTATTGGGTATTTTTACAAGGCTTGTGAAGTGACATTAAGATCAGTAACATTTTATGTAACTTCTATGAAGTACAATTCAAATAAAGCAAATCTACATTAAGCGCTGCGTAGGGCAACATCCATCATAGCTCTAGTGCTCTCCTGTTTATTACTTCTGAAGGAATGATTGTACTGGTAATAGATGGGAAAATCTAGTTCCTTTAACCAAAGGTGGAGTTGTTCCAGGCCACGTTCGATGCCTCCATATCGAAAAAGTTGATGTAGATCCTGAAACAATAAAAAAAACAAACAAACAAAAAAAAAAACAGTGCTATTGAATTCTCAAATCTGATTGGTCAGAAGGTGTTGATTAATGTTCTATAACAGCCGCAGGTTTGTATTACTACACTACTTTGTTATTATTTCTTTAGCAACAGCTCATTCACAGGGACTTCTTTGAGTCTAATAACAGACATTAAAACATGTTACTTAATGTAAAATGTATAACTATCGATATGGTGACACTTTCTGTGAGGAAATGTTTGTTAAACATTTATGGACCGAGTCACCACTTTGTAAATGTAAGTCTTGCACCACAGGACAATGGAGGCTGCACTTTCTGGTTTCTTGGTAAGTCAACTATGTATTTTTGTCTTATTAACTTCAAGAGTGAGAGGAAAAAAAGTGTCAGGGATGCCTGCTATAACATAAGTGATAACAGGAGATAAAAGTGTAAAAACAGATAAAAAGTACAACACATCATTCAATAAGTGACATTTAAATTTTGAATTGCTGTGGTATAAAAGTAGTAAAACAGTTCAAGACATGCTGTTAAAGGAAAGTAAGCAGCTTTGGTGTTGATTATTTTCCTAAAACAGCACACCATGTCATGTTTTATTCCTTAGTTATTTATTTCAGAACTAATGGCAACCTAACCAACCTTGATGCACATTTCTGCTGTAAACTGTTCAATGAATATGTATGCATTGTGTGTGTGTGTGTACCTGTCAGGTGAGATGCCCAGGTGTTTATTAAGCATGCCCATGAGCAGTTTGGAATACTGTTTGTTCTGCGAGCCTCCAATCTTCCCAATGCTGTGGAGGGAGCAGAGGGCACATGGGTCTGCTTTTCCCCCAAACATCATCATCTGATCCGGGATGATGTGCACAGCGATGTACTGAGAGGAAGAAAAAGATCACACTTGGGTCTCATTTACAATGAACATGCACATTTCTATACACAAACACACTGCAGAGTAATAGAGGATAATGGTATGAGAGGACCATTTTAAAATACTAACTAATTAACATTGTCCTTATAGACCTGTGAAACTGAGAAGAGGACATCAATAGTGCACATAAATCCTAATCTAGGAATTCCAGGACACACAAACACACATTCTGGCCTATCTAGCTGAGCACGAGCTCCAACTCACATTGGCTGGTTTCCCTATAGCTTTAGAAAGCTCCTGGGTAATTTCAGACATTAATCCTGCAGGAACTGAATCTTTCGAAACATTTGTATTGACCTCGAACATCGGCATGTCAACTGACTTCCTTTAAAATACCGTACAACTAGAAAAAAAGAAAGAAAACTGATGTACCGTGCCTAAACTAGCTAAGGTGAATAACCGTATGCTTTCTCTTGGTCCCACCCGATTTCTTATAAACCCCGCCTTCTGCGCGTTGCGACACGCCGATTGGACGACGAAAAGGTCCATCAAATTACCGTAAAATACAGAGTAGCAACATTGAAAGGCTTAAGTACGAAAAGTAAATGCTGCATATGTAGGAATAAGGTATAAATATCTGAATATAAGTTTGAAATTTAAGTTAGCAGAGTTAAACTTTACTATGAAGGTTATTAAAATACAAAAAGAGAATGTTTTTTGGACTACATGTTCGCACAAAAATGAATAACAATAATAAAATACTAAAAATATTTTTGTACAAATAACTTCCTTACTGTTTTATTATCCTGCTTTATTCATCGTTTTTGCTTATGAAATTAGTCTTTGCCTCATGTAATCTTTTGAGTCTACCTACAGTGGACTAACAATAAGAAGCGTTTTATCTACAACTTAGTCCATTCGAAGAGAAGGAAGTGGGGTCACAATACGGGTGGGAAATAAAACAATACTCCTCCTCAGGACTTCTTCCTTTTCAAATCATATTAGAAAACGCTAGAAAGAAAGTTTACACCCCCTGTCGCTTTGTAAGGGCTATGTGCAATAGATATTAGCTCCATGAAAGGGTTCCACACCCTGCCTGTTAGGAAAATACTCCGTTACAGGTACACACAGAATCCGTTACCAACTTCAAGGTTCTAGATTTTTCTCTGAGTATATGTGTATTGATTTATTTTTACGTATTTTCCTTATTATTTATTGTCATTTTTCGGTTGTAATTTTTTTTGGCTGTATCTTACATTTATACATTTTAAAAATATAATAAACAGTAATTTAATAGCAATAATAATTAAAGTTTGCAATAATTTCCCTTTTTTTTAAAAAATGTGCGAGCGTCTCTGACATTTACGGTAAGAAATCCGCGCATGCGCACATCTTCATTTCACGAAAAAAAAACGGTTTAATCTCAAACAGTCGTCTGTTCGGGGGTAGTGTGCACTGCGTAGGGTGTATAAAACATTATGTAATACCGTACACAGGGCACATATAAACGAAGGAGTGGGTTGTTTTGGGACACGGCCGGTATCGTAGGCGAGAATTAAAAGCACTTGAGTTGAGAAAGGTAGCGTAATAACGTCTGGGTTCTCTTTGGTCTAACGTTATACTTTTGTGAACGGGTTAGAAGGTTAAACTTGAATATTTTGTGTGTATGCGTGTGTTGTGTCTTTGGCTGGGGAAGCTGAGACTAGAGTGCGGATAAGCTGTGGGGTAATGTTGTCTTTCTTAAAAGCAGTGCTGTGTGTGTGAAGTTGTTACATCAGTATAATTATTAGAGTAATTAGTTACAGTAATTACAGGATTTAAGTGTGGGTTGGAAAGCGAATGCACGTTAATGCTGATTTTGTTGCAGTGTAAATAAGGAACAATTAATTACTAGGAAATATGACACATTATGTAAGATTGCACGATAGGGGTTTGTTTTTAGTATAAACTTTTCACCCTGGGTTCCCTAAAAGCCTAACATCAGTTGCACTAAAATCCTTTGCACGGGATGTATTCTAATCTAATGCACTTTGAGAAGGGAGGATAGCAAGTATAGATAATACTGATGCAGTAGCGTGAGTATAGATGTGTATTTATTTATTTATAGCAGTGCTCGTGCGTAAAGTGCCATGGCGGACTCGGTGAAGACGTTCCAGGCGCATCTGACCGCCGTGATGGACAGCCTGGTGCGCGCCTCCGTGTGCGAGATCACCAAGCTGTTCGAGGACACCGTCAACGACTACCTGGTGGAGATATCGCTCAACCGGAAGGAGAACGAGGCTCTGAAACTGCGCCTGAGACTCACCGAGAACAAGCTGAGGAACGAGCGGAAGTACGGACTCGCCTGGGCGGCCAGTCGGCGCGCGGCCGGCCTGCTCGGTCCTGATGAGACCACCAGCGCAGCAAAAAAGCGCAAGCTGGAACCTAGTAAGCACAGGCACAAGTTCATTACAACTAATGAGTGCTGGTGGACGTCTAACCTTTGACTTTTAGTGCAACCAAGATGCACAGAGTGAGGAAGTGAGTGTAATGGCGACCTGCTCCTCAGCTCTCAGTTCTCATTTTTCTCTCTCTCTCTCTCTCTATCTCCTCCCTCTCCCTGTTCTTCTCCTTTCCTCTGTCTGGCTGTCTCACTCCCTCCCCCTTCCTGATCTCCTCTCCCTCCCTTCCAGGAGGCAAGCAGGCAAAGGAGTGGAGTGGTGGCGCGTGGGAGGAGGGGGTTGGAGGAGCGAGAGACGAGAGGACGGACGAGAGGAGGGACGAGAGGAGGGACGTGTGCCGCACGCATCCACCAACCGCAGTGGAAGGAGAGGAGCAGGAGGAGGAGAGGAGACGCGTCTCCGGGGAGAGAAAGGAGGTGGCCACTGTGAAGGAGGAGGTGAGCGGCCAATCAGAGACGAGGAAGCCGATGCAGGGAGAGATAAGGAGAGCGCTGGTGGGAGGGAGGGAGGGAGGAGAGAAAGAGTGTGATGAGGAGAGGGAGGGAAGGAGGGAACCGTGAGTAAGGACTGAGAGGAATGAAACAAAGCAGGAGCAGCGGAAACAAGAAAAACTCAAATTCACACAAACGAAGCCGATCGCATGCTATTAGTTAAGTCGAGTGGGACTTGACTAACAGCATGCTACACATAATACAAATACACTAACAGAAACATGGATAGAGGAGAAATGAAGGCAATTTAACCAGGCCGATGGATATGTTAGTATGTAGATAGGCAGACAGCCTACTAGAGTAGCTGTCTAGGCATGGATATATAGACTTATATGAATGAATGCATGGGTGAACAAGCCTTCTTCCCACAGTCCAAAGACATGCAGATTAGGTCAACTGGCTCCTCTACATTGCCCATAGGTGTGAATGTGAGCGTGTGTGGCTGTTTGTCTGTGTTGGCCCTGTGGTGGACTGGCGACCTGCCC
>JAQQZR010000002.1:4456521-4482997 GCA_030068235.1 Notoglanidium macrostoma | reverse complement strand
TTCTGAAAGCATTCTTTGTTTACAGCATTTTTTCACACCTGCCTAAAACTTTTGCACAGTACTGTATATATATATATGAATATGTTTAATTTTAAAGCAATTCCCTATATTTTATGCTGAGATTCTATTTTAAGCAGTTTTACAGACAAAGCTAAAATGCAAGCTCTATTGGAATGTAATATATTTGGGTAAAGAATAGACTATTCAGAACATTCAGGTTAGCATTCTTCATCTGATTAATTTCTAGTGTCTGTAATCTGAGCTGGATTAAGAGGTAGGTCATGGGACCCCTGGACTGTTGGCACCCAGTATGAAAAGAAACGATAAAATATGTGCCATATTTTGTTCTGGTTTGGTTTTTAAGGTATATGGCCAAAGGTTTGTGAACACCTGACCTGTATTTGTTGAACATACTATTCCAGATTTAGTACCACTTTTGCACTTATAATAGCCTCAGCTCTTCTGGGAAGGCTTTTCACTAGATTTTGGAGCATGACTGTGGGGATTTGTGTTGCATTCAGTCACAAGAGCATTAGTGAAGTCAGGTATTGTTGTGGGGTGAGGAGGTCTGGGGTGCAGTCGGTGTTCCAGTTCATCCCAAAGGTGTGCAGTGGGGTTGAGGTCCGGGCTCTGTCCAGGACATTTGAGTTCTTCTATTCCAAACTTGGAAAACCATGACTTTCATCGAGTTCGGGGCATTGTATTATTGTAATGCTACAGCATACAAAGACATTCTAGACAATTGTGTGCTTCATCCTTGTGGCAACAATTTGGGAAAGAATTACATAGGGCTGTGATGGTCAGGTGTCCACATACTTTTGGCCACATAGTATATAAAGTCAGGTCCAAAAGTCTAAGAGTGTACACTGTCATTAAAGCAAAAAGAGGACGTGCCAAATTAATATTTCTAAGATTCTACTTTCTATGTTTCCAAGTTATTGTTGTAATTTGTTCTGAAAATTTTTGTATTTAGTTTTATTTAAAAAAGAATGTAAAATAAAGGCATTTTCACCTGTCATCTCAAACCTTTCGGCTGTACTGTATTATACTGTATAACATATTTTAATGTATTTCACAGTGCATTAAGCCTAATACAACTCAAAGCTATTTTTTTAAATAAAAATTTTAACTCTATGTCTTCTGACTTAGAATTACATCTAAAGCTAATAATAATATCTCAAAAACCAAGACGGTATGTAATATAATTTTTTGGGGACAAGCCAGCACAGTGAAAGTTTTTATTAAATTTATTCAGAATTAGAATAATAAGCATTTGGGATAATTTTTGTTGAATGCATATTACATTACATGATTTTGTTGGAAAAATTCTTTATTATTATTATGATTGTTGTTATTATTATTATTATTATTATTATTTCTTTCAATTTATTGAAAGTGGTAGAGTATTTGTTCCGTGCTGACTTTCTGCCTTGTGGTTGACACCAAGGAGTTGAGTTGAGGATGAGGATGAGGCACCTCCTGTGTCTGTTAGAGGTGATAAGCGTTAATCAGATGACTTGCCTGTAACTCAGGAGGTCAAGAGTTCAAACTCAGTCTGTCACTGTGTCCATCCTGTCTTTAACCCTGAGAAGCTTCGTGTGTGACGACATCCCAATAATTCAAGTTAGGCATTTCCACCTACAAAACCCCACCTACAGGCCTAAATGTTAGTTTGCGTACACATTTCTCACTGCAGAAGCATCTGTGCAGATGGGAAGTAATACAAAGTTTCTCAGTGATTTTCAGAAGGTCGAATAGATTGCTTTCATGAGATGTTTAATTCATCTGAACGAGACAGTTCGCCTGTCAGTGGTGCCAGGGCCAGGATGCAATCTCATCGCCCTTAACCTGGCACAGGACATAATCCAGTGAGTCACTTAATCCATTTTTACTGCTGGTTTAAGGTACAATTTCAATCACACATAGCATTTTGATTAGATTTTCTCTAATTGTTGGCTTTCAAGGAATTGGTACGTATCCGAAAATATATTTTATAGTTCTCCTGATAAAATTTTTTGACTCTGTATCAGAAGTTAACACATCATTTGTAGGATATGAACTAAATTGAAAAAAGTTCATAGTAATCTATTTATGATAAAGGTTTAAAATCTGCTCTAATCAAACATAATGATCTTGAGCAAACCTTTCAACTAATATCTTTAAAACACTGCATAAAAAAACAGACCCTGTCTACATTATAAGCTCCCATTACCGTCTATTAGCAGTTATTGCTTTTTAACCAACCTTTAAAATTCCTTTTCCCACCACCTTTCTGTGTTCTTCTCTTTCCTTTTGCTCTTTTAACAGGCAGTAATTCAATAGCAGGGTGTAGCAAACATGTACAGTACTTAGTATTCAGTGTTATTTTACTCGTTTAACATACAAACTTCACTGTCCTTCCTTTTCCTTTCTGTTGCAGAGTTTCAGTATTTATAGATTCTGCTCACTTTCCCTTAACTATACAGTAGTGGGTCATTTGTGAATATTATTTAACCAAGTTTGTTGATATACAGTAAATCAACCTGCTGCGACTCAATAATCAAGACATTTTTCCAAAGCAATATGAACGAACTCTATGTAAATTTCAAAGGTGAAGAGAACACAAAGCTTATTGTCTTGCGTAAAAGTACTGCTACTGTTGTAATAACTCAATTGAGGAAAAATAAAAGTAGTCAAGAATTCAAGAGTCATCTTATGAAAAACTGCCTGAGTAATTACTACTTATTTCTAAAAGTGACACAACTAATCTGAAAATGTTATGTTCAGTAGCTTTCAGAATTTGTTAGCTAGCTAGCTCATGTTAATTCTTACATGTTACTAGCTACACATTTAGCTACCTAGCAAAGATGTCCTTTACACATTGTCCAGAGTGCTATAGAAGCACTTCAATATATTTAACACAACAGCTTCTGGCCATCGAAGCTTTCTTACAATAAAACTTCAAAAGGTCTGGCTAGCTACTGTAGCTCACACAGCTAGTTAGTGGCTTATTTGTACATATATATTTTCAGGAAGCATGATGAGCTGTGAAATGTCAACGTGATACCTCAGTGGGTTTTGGCTTGCATAATTTGCTTGCATGATTATGCTGTTTCTCTTTTTGAAGAATTGAAAACTGAACATTTCTCATAAATTAGGCTAGAGATGCTGTCTTAACCGTCTCAGACACTGCTGCTAACTGAGCATTTCAGACTTGCGGCATGAAACTGCCTTATTTTGATTGGGTTGTCAAATGTAATTACCTAAAATGTGCAACTACTGTCTTTTACTTGGCTTACGTTTGTTTGATGTAGAACACATTATTATTGGCTCACATTTGTTTGATGTTGAACACATTATTACACTAAAACTGTGATTAAAAAGAAATATAGCATGTAAATGTAAATGTAATGTAAAGTTTAATATTTCATTTTTTAAAAATTCTAATTAAGTAAAACTACTATTATTTATTTATACTCAAAAGAAGTGCAGTTTCAGTGAACCATGTACTCAAGTACAGTAATGAGCATACGTGCAGTTTATTTACTACTCCAGTAGATTTAAAAAGTATTCATCAGACATCAGATGATTGTCAAAAGATCAGCAACCCATCTGCTTTCTTTATGAATAATCCATTTAGTACATTTCTCCCTCATCATATCCACCTTCATATGCATCCTTTAAGAAAAATGGTCTAAATTTATGTGCTGCATTATTTCAAACATGAATCAATTAACTGATTTGATCAAACACTAGTTTTGCATATGCCATGTTTCAGCGCTGCAATGTTAGAGTAGCAAGGCAAAAGGCAAAAATAAATAAATAAATAAATAAATAAATAAAACTTCTGTTCTTAATGAGGCTCTCACATCCAAGGTCAACAGAGTCAGCAGGAATCATTAGTGTTTAGTGCTAATGAGTAATCAGTGGTATATCAACAGCAAAACAACAAGACTGCTGCACAGAAAAGCTGCCAATCCAAAAAGATGCAATGAGATGGTTAAGTAAGGATCAGGAAAACAATGACAATAAATTCTCAAATAATTAAAAGTACACAGAGAGCGAGAATACTTAATTCATTAAATAGGAGACTGCAGAACAAGCATGGAGCTTTGACAAAATGAGCTGATCTTGTATGCACGGAACAAAACAATATGAATGTGCACAAAATTACAGGTCACGCTTTATTACATTCACTGATGCAGCAACTCTTCTTGTCTCACCTGGCATGAAGGTCACCGAGTACCATGCTTCTGACCAACACAAACAAAACTCTCCATCCTTATGACTGACGAAGGGAAAGATGGAGGGTGTAAGATAAGGAAAGCGAGAAGGGGGTATCTGATGGATACAATTTCACCAGGAAGAAGTACATATGCTGAGGAACAGACACCATATCCTTCAGTCCTAAAGCATAAAACACCCACACTTGGACAGAGAGCAGGAGACAGAGAGAGAGACAGAGAGAGAGAGATAGAGAGAGAGAGTGAGACAGACAGAGAGAGATCTGGACAGAATGTTAGCAGAGAATATATTTAAATATAGAGCATCATAGAAAGATGAAAGGAAATAGAAACGTGGAAAGGAAGATAGAGTGGGGGAAAAAACCAAGTGCAATTTTACCACACTAAACGGCATCTGAAACTATTTTTATTATATGTCTAACAGGTATATAATAGAGTAAATAATATAAAAATAAAAAGACAGCAGCTTCAGTGAAGACACTTCAGATAGAGACAAACAGGGAAGGGCAGGACAGGTGTTAGATTACAGACAGAGAGAGAGAGAGAGCTCGAGCGTTGCAGCGATGTTCATGCTCATTAGAGACGGACAGGGAGGGGGAAGCAGTGGTGGCGGGATGAGCGCTGTACCAGAGAGAACGCCAAAACAGGTGTGTGGACATGTCCATGGGTGAAAACCTACAAAAATGCACACTTACGTGTTCTTCTGCTCTTTACAGATATCTCAGATAAGTGTTTTTATTATAATGTACAGATTTTGGGTGTTTTATAATGTGAGTTTAATGTAGGAGTGTGGCTTGATATGCTTACATGAATTAATTATTGTGTCTAGTTCCTCTTATTTTATCATGGTTGATGATGGTTAATAAACAAGCTGTCAAGAATTACATTCATATTTGATGCAGTTAAGTTTATATTTGTTTGAATTGACCTTGAAATATCAAAATGTTTTGATGATAATTAATGATTAATGATTTACTGGCTATTAAAAGCATTATTTGTATCATGAAATGACATATCTCCCTTCCAAAAAAAAAATTGCACACTGTTATTGTATAAGTTACTGATGTTAGTGGTTTGTCAAGCTTAAAGATGTAAGCTGTCGTTAGAAATACTGAACTGAAAGTTATTCTCAATTAAAGTAATTACATCTGCTTTTCAGTACAATTAGGTGTTTTGTTGATTTAACTTTGTTGCCAAGACTTTACTTTAACAAGTGGCTCAAGCTTTCTGTCCTGCTTCGAATCAACAGTAAGAGCAGCAAGTTGATATATCCAGGACAGAAGGCTCATGTTCTATTAAAACCCAAGGCTCCTGTATAGTCATTACCTAGAGCTCATTTGACCAAACATGAGATCTTGAGTTCTATTAACACTGGATAATTCAGAGCCAATTCAAAGATCTTACCAACTACCAATACTGGGCATGCATGGGTCCAAAGGTCTCTCATTTTACAAAAACTAGGTACTCACATTCAGCCAGTCCAGAGATCTTGACTTCGACCAAGACTGGATAATCACATTCTGCCAATCTGTGAATTCTACACCGGTATAATGTACTAGTATTCAGTTTGAGCCAATACATCGCTCTTACAGTGTACAACTTTGGGCACTCATGATGTCTGAATCCAGAGGTTTACCATTTTGCCAACACTGGGTGCTCATACTGAGCCAGTCCAGAGGTCTCGTGTTCTACCAACACCGGGAATTTACATTGAATGAATCGAGAGAGGTTTTACTAATATTGAGTGTTCCCATTGAGTTGATCCAGATATCTCAATTTCTGACAACATTGATCATTCATGTTAATGTGGAAATCTCTGGGTGCTCATGATAATCCAGAGATCTCAGGTTCTCTCAACACTATCAATTTATGTTGTGCCAAACCAGACATCTCATGTTTTACCAACACTGGTTAGTCATATTGAGCTGATTCAAAGATCTCAATTTCCTGTACTGGGTACTCATGTTAATTTGGAGATCTCAAGTTCTAAAGAGACTGGTTGGTCATGTTGTGCTAAATTGGAGATCTCATGTTCTACCAACACTTGGTATTTGTGTTAATGGAGAGATCTCAAGTTCTGTCAACATTGGGTGCTCATGTTAATTTGCAGATCTCAAATTCTGTTAGCATCTGGTACTCGTGTTGTGCCAATTCGGATATCTCTTGTTCTTCTTACGCTGGGTAGATATAGCAAACCAATCCGGAGATCTCAAGTTCTGTCAACACTGGGTACTCATGTTAATCCATAGATCTCAAATTCTGCCAATATAGTGTACTCAAGTTTTGTCATACTGGATATCTCATCTTCTACTACCGCTTGGGAGATCATATCAAGCTGATTCAGAGATCTCATTTTCAGACACTGGGTACTCATATTAATTTGGATATCTCAAATTCTACAAACACTGGGTGGTCAGGTTGTACTAATTTGGTGATCTCATGTTCTACCAAGCCAGGGTACTCATATGGAGCTGATCCGATGATCTCAAGTTCTCCTTGTATGAAATACTATCAATTCCAAAGGCTCATGTTTTCCAGAACTGTCAGCTTATGTTTCAGACAGCACTGGTGTTTTATCACTAATGAGTGCCCATGTTGTGGATTAGTACTGACAGCTGACATGTTAACAAGTTCTGAGGACTTGTATTTTGCCAATTCCAAGGTCATACATTAACATATACTAAAAATGCATTTTCTAAAAGAATTGCGATTTGGAAATTTTGTGTTTAATCAGATATGGGTTCTGACCCTTCCTGTGCAATAATGTAGTAGTCAGTAGTCATTACTACAGGAGCAACTGCTTTAATATGAACATGGACCAAGTGTGTGTATGTCCTATCCCTTGATATTATGCCATTTTCTTGATGCCGATAGGTCCAAGCTGCCATTAAGAAGACGGTGGAGAAACAGAAGAAGCAGTTTGAAAATGGTGAGGCCATCAACAGCACATCTAAATCTAATGGGGGACAGAGACAGAGTCTGTCTACACCACATGAACGAACAGGAGATGGGGATGAAGATGAGGATGTAGAGCTGGCAGCTGAGACAAAGGAACACCGAGGGAAAGAGAAAACTGACCTAACGCCCATTGTGGATTCAGTGTTTGGCCAAGTAAGAATGCATAATGTGTATACTTATGCACAAACACACACACACAAACCAATAACCTGCATCCTTTCTAAATATAGACTCAAGAAAATTAGCCATGTTATTTTAGTGCAAAAAAAGAATGGGTTGCAAACTATGCAAACTATGGCATGCATGACATTTTTACTATTACAAAATTACCTTACAGTGCATTTAACTATTACAGTTTAATTACCAAAGTGAAACCATGGCCAGTAAACATCAGTAAAATCATTGTAGATGAAATTATGAAAAAAGTACTATGGTACAGGAAACTACATAGTATTTTCACAATGGCACATCCACTTGAGCGTTTTCTTTCCTCAATTCAGTTCCTCAATAATTTTATACTCAGCATTTCAGCAAGATACAGAATTTACATAAAAAATAAAAGACTGCCCAAATTCTGCTCGGAAAGATGCACAAATATACATATGCACTAAAAGTCTTTTCATTAGCAGGTCTCGTGTGGTCAAGCTTTGTCCCTCTGGGTCATTGCTATACTGAATAATTTAACATCTTTTCAGATCCTTTATCTCTTCAGTGATATTTCTCCTCTTCCAGACTAAGTTTACATGCATAATTTACCCTATAACGTATTAGCATCTGTGGCTAAGAAGAAATAAACAGGACTTCCAGTTTTGGCTTGTGAATAACCTGTTTATTTTCTAAATAATTTTATTTCAGTCATTCAGTCGGTTTGAAAGCATCATCCTAATTAATTATTGTCGCTCTTTTCATTTAGCTACAAATGTCTGGTGTTTTTAGTCAGGTGTGATTTATTTATATGTTTTTACTAAACTTTCATATAAATAATATTTAAACAGAGAATCAAAGTTGAAAGTTTCAAACCCAGCAACCAAGCGCATCCACTTTATTAGGAACCCCTGTACAACTGTACATTCATGCAATTATCCAATCAGGCAATCATGTTTCAGCATTACAATGCATAAAATCACGCAGATACAGGTCAAGAGCTTCGGTTAATGTTCACATCAAGCATTTGAATTGAGAAAAATTTGTCTCAGTGACTTTGACCATGGAACGGTTGATGGTTCAGACTGACTGGTTCGAGTCTTTCAGCACCTTATGTACTGTATTTTAATAGTACATAAGACGAAACATTTTAAACAGGATGGTGCGAAAAACAAAAGAACATCCTTGAAGGCTACAGTAACCCAACAAAGCACTCTGTACAACTGTGATGAGCAGAAAGGCATCTCCGAATGCACATCACTTTAAAACCTGAGGAGCATTAGGTACAACAGCGGAAGACTACATGGGTAAAGTAATGTCTATGCATGTCTATGTTAATATTATATACTTCAACACATGGCACAGACACACATAGGTTCTCCTAATTCATTTCAACTACTTCTCGTCTTTAGCTGACTCTCTGAATCCTTCCTCACAAAGCAACCTCCCTTCCAGTTGAATGGGTAGGAGATTGACTGGCATAAGATAAAAGATAACATGTGTGGCCTGTTTTCCCGAGCTTCACTCTCAAGTCGGTGACCTCTGTTTTGTGGTATTGCCTTCCTGTGCTTACGATAATCTTGCTGTAATCACTCGGTACTGACATCTTATATAGCCAGAGAGAAAGGAACAGGAAAGACACCCAATCTCAAATGTTCACCTTCCTGGGAAAGATTATAGCCTCATGATTATTTGATTGTCTTTCGAGGCAAGCTACATGTATTTTTCCCAAAATTTTATAGATCTGATCCAGCAAAGAAAGTTCAGCTAAAATGGATAGAAAAAAATTATACAGAGTGGTGACAGATTAAAGGAAAAACTGGTGGCTCTGTTATACTGTTATAGGGAATTTCCTGTCCCTTTAATGTGAAGCATTACTTCTTTGCCCTGTGATGAAACGTTTCTATCCTGATTGGAAGTGGTCTCCAGCATGAACAGTGTTCATCGCTCTAGCACAGTTTTGTTGATGTTTAAAATCCATAGCAAGGAAGCACTGAAGCTGTTCTGGACTCTCATAGTGAGTCTAACACACTTGATGCTGGTTCATTACTTTGTCACCTGTCTGTATATACTGTATAGTAGTAAGATAACTTATCAGATAGATTTCTGGATTTGTACACACTGACTCTGTATCTCTGTTTCCCCAGGAAATTTTCTAAAGCTAATAAAATAAAAACTGAACTGCTCCAAACAAACCACAAGTCTGTGATTAATTAGTCACATTAATTGGTCACATTCTAGTCAAATTAGAAAAGAAAGTGCAATGTTCTTTGGCTAAAGGAGTTCGCCAAATAACAATGCAGTATTCTTCAAATTAAGCACATTAATTACACCCAAAGTCCTAAATTTGTTTGGTTTGGTTTGGCAACTCAGTGGGACAAATTACTGATTGTAATGGATCATGTACAGCGTAATATCTAACCAAATCCTAAAAGGGATAAATGCTTCTGCTGCCTCCTAATGTCTAATGTCACTCAAAAGCATCACACACACACACACACACACCCACACACACACACACACACACATATTTGTTTTACAATCCTTGTGAGGACCCTCCATTGACATAATATTTTACGCAGTTAATTAACGCTACACCTGCACCTAAACCCGAACGCTAACCTTAACCTCAGTAATGAAAAGTAAACTTTTTGGCTCTTTTAAATTTTTTTTTTATTTTTGTGTCAAAAACACTTGAAACCGTGCTTGAAAACTGTGAAGACCACCGAATTGTGAGGACAATCCAAAACAAGGGTGCAAATAAGTGTACACACATACATACACACACACATACACACACACGCATTAGCACACACGCACATACAAAGTGTGCTATGTGATACAACACATAATTACTCAGGCTCTGAAATGCAAGCTGTCTTGTTGACAGCAAACCCACAGAAAGAATGACCTCATTTGATAAGGCCTAGATGCATACACACACACACACACACACACACATGCACACACACGTAGCTTGACCCAGTCGCCACCTGGTTGTAGACTGACATCTAAATGTGATGTTACCTGTGAAAATGTTATAATGTGAATCATTACTTTTTAAAAACACACCGGTATGTAGTGCAAGCAGTGGACTAAAATCTGTTAATGAGAACCAAACACGTGTCATAGAGCCACAGAGAGCCATAGAGAGACATATAATATTAGTGGGGTGAGTGTGAGTATTTTTGTGTACACATACATGAGTATGCAGACGGATTAATGTGGATTATAGTCCAGGCTGATTTACAAAACCTGGTAAACAGAAGCTAGATTTTGCTAAAATACAAGCCAAAGAGTGGAAGATAAAGTCCCATAGACGCCTGCATAGTGATTAGATTAGGATTAAAGCATGCACACATACACACACAAACAACAAAACACCACACAAACATTTAAGGTCAGCTCAACCCGTCCTTACAAACCCTGATTTGCCCTCTTGCGCTGTACTTTCCTTCCCTTTTCCCTATTTCTTTACTCTTTCCTTCTGTTTATCATCCATCTATATGTCTATAATCTGAAATGTGGGATTAAGAAGGGTGATTTTCTTGTCTAATACTCACTCTGCCCACCCCCTTATTCTCTCATCCAGCTTGTAAAAGTCAAAGCTTGCAGCAATCTGTATTACGAGCAGGAGTGAATGACCGGGTGCAGCAAGAGTCTTGTAAAGGGTGTAAAATGAGAGATTGCTGAGAAGTGCAAAATGCAGGGTGTGTTAAGGCTGTTAATGCTTGCTTGACACTAATTGCAGAGTTTTTAAAAGGTGAGCGAAATTAACATTGAAACTGACTTGGGTCATTATCTTAGTTGGATTTAGTGGGCACGGGACAGTCGATGAGGTGAGATAAGATGAGATGAGGGTGATTAATTAAACTGAAAATGTGGAGCAAGGACTTTTTGTAGCGTGTAGAATATGAGCACTGCACCATTCTGTGAAGTCATTACATAGAACGAAAGGAAGACTAAGACAGAAAGTAAAAAGAGGCAACGGGATAAAGCAGGAAAGAATATCAGATCTCTGAGGACTAATGGGGAACTGCACCAAACCAGTGAAACACAAAATAAAAAAGGTAAGGGAAGTGTTTACGTTTTAATGCTGTTGTGTTTTACAAGATGTGTTTGTAACAGTGCAATTCAGGGACATGATACTGTATTGCATGTGCCGTGTCTGATAAACTATAATGCCATGTTGAACAAAAAAAGTTAATGGTCCTGTCAAATTGTAATTATTGTCATGTTTATACACTTCGAAATCAGATGTTTGTTTAAAGACAAAGCTGGAACTGGTCCTAATTACTTTGTATGTCTTAACTGATATCTGGCCCCACCATAAGAGTATGCCTGAGAGTAATGGATTGACCAATTGGGCGGGGTCAGTGTCACCTGGACCCTGCCCACCTGAAGTGTCTGATGGGGAGAAGGAGGTAATCTCTGAGTTTAAACAGCCTCTGAATGCGCTGGTTCAAAACTGCACTATGCTGCACAACATCATTGGACCCGCGTGCATCTTCCTCAGGCAGGGCTTCTCTCAGGCTCGGCTCGTATGTATGCAGAAATCTGATCTTATCATCAGTATATTAGCAAAAACCCCACTTCAGCCATTTGCATCATCATATGGACAAACCATCATGGAAGATCCTTTCATGCCCTCAACTATCATCTTCATTTAATACACACTTAACAATGTGCCCCAGCACTTGGTTACGTCTACGGGCTTGGGAACGGTTTGGCTAAAGATCATATTTATTTTGATAAGAATGATCTGCTATTTTGATCTATTGTTTGGATTTTGAAAAATACTAAATTTCATAAAAAATTTTTTTATTGCTTGGCCCATTTTTCTGCTCCCAAGCATAAAATAAGTGCAATTTGAAACTTAAAAGTGCAGTCAGTGATTTAAAAAAAAAATTCCGACAGCCACTAATTAAATATCTTGAGGTAAAACAAGGGTCTCTGTGGAGCTCCAGCCTATATAAACAAGAGAAAAAAAAACACCCCAAACAATATATACTACCAATGACAGCCTCCAATCACGGCAAGGATAAAGATAGTTATATGGAAGTAATGTTGTTGCCCTTTTTCACTGAGATCTTTGGAGGGAACATTGAAAGAAATATTTGTAATAAATAGGCAAAATCATTGACTATATCTTTACGGCACTGTCTCATCATCAAAGTATGTTTATCTATGAAAATGGCATTCATTTTCCATCATATTGAACATTTTCACCAAACATGTCACTGTTGATTAATGCTGATTTGATATGGAATGACTCCTCTGTTATTTTCTGAGTCAATTTGTACCTGACACCTAATAACCAATCAATGACATGCTCAAAGTGCTCATCACTAATGATCAATCAATACAAGAGAAAAGTATTTTATGATATACAGGACATGCAGCATGATCCCTCGGTGGAAAGCTGCTTTATATCATTTTTCACATTTACAAGAAAACAACAACCCAGAACTCTCAAGCGATGGCATATAAAATGACATCCAACAGATTAACAGAAATTTTCATATCTAATGGTGGATTGATGTAAATGAATGAGACTGGAGAGGATTAGCTACAGAAAGTGGGTTGGGGGTCCATCCAGAATAATCCACTGTGATTAGTATTAATGTTAGTATTAGCAATAACATTGTAAATGGAATAAAGCATCATTTCTGGTATTTTTTTTCTAAGAGCAGTAAAGTGGACAGGCTTGTCCATTATGTTGACAGAGTGGACTATGTAGTTTTGTGTAGTGCGTGTGTGTGTGTATGTGGGGTCTTCCTCAAGCTAAACCTTTTTAAATCTCTTTATCTGAGGCTGTTGCCATGCAACACTTAATCTAGTCATGGTGTTGAATCACATACTAATGTATGGTGCATACGTAAGGATCCTCACTGTTCCACATGCTCATTTTCACTCCTCTTTTTCCGCTCATTGATTTTTGCTCACTCATCTCTTGCATACTTTTGAGTTTTTTTGGGAAATGGAATGCTCAACGTGATGAGCCTGGGAGTGAGACAGAGGGAGAGAGTGAGAGAAAAAAAGGATGATGGAGGGAGTCTATGTTTTAAGTAGTAAACGTGTCTCTTTTTTTTGTATCACGCTGTTGTCATGCAACAGGACAGGGATCTCCGTCCGGAGGAGATAGAAGGTATTTACAGAAACCATACACAAGTCCACTTCTTACCACTTAATATAAAGAGCACAGCTCCTCAAATAAGGCTTCCATGTGTGTGTGTGTGTGTGTGTGTGTGTGTGTGTGTGTGTGTGTGTGTGTGTGTGTAGAGCTACGGGAGGCTTTTAAAGAGTTTGACAGAAACAAAGGATACATCAGCTGTAGGGACCTGGGCGAGTGCATGAGGACTATGGGATACATGCCGACGGAGATGGAGCTCATCGAGTTGAGTCAGCAAATCAGTGAGTGACATCTCCGCTCATTATGTATTATATGATTATTATTATGCATCCTAATATGTACTATATGATGATGTTATATTATGCACTATACATATCAACATGTACTTATAATACGTGTAATTGCTACATATAATTGTTTTCTCATTTATATGAATAAATATATTTGCTAGATAATAAGGCCGTTATGTGCAGCGTAATGATGTTATTTAATGTGCTATACCACTTGTAGTTTAAAGAGTGGGGGGCTGGGGTTGTGGCCCCCATGGTCACAAAAAACACCACAAAAGTGACCCCTATGGTGTCCCTACAGTAGATAAAATAGATAAGGTACCCTCTAGGGTGTCCTTATATTGGAGAAAAATGCCCCTCTAGTGTGCCTATATGCGTAATAAAAATGTGATGAAGTGCCCTCTAGGATGCCCTTCCAGGGGAGAATATGTGATGCAGTGCCCCCTAGGGTGGCCCTACATGTGAGAAAACATGATGAAGTCCCCTTCAAGATGCCCTTCCAGTGGATAATTATTGTTGGACACTTGTTAAGTTAATGCTGATGTGTGTGTGTGTGTGTGTGTGTGTGTCCTGCAGCTGGAGGCAAAATCGATTTTGAAGATTTTGTGGAACTGATGGGCCCTAAAATGCTCGCTGAAACAGCAGACATGATTGGAATCAAAGAATTAAAAGATGCCTTCAAAGAGGTCGGTGTATACACATCATACTCTTAACACAATGAATGTCACACTGATGTCTATCCTCTGCACTTGTAGTGCGTGTGTGTGCGTGTGTGTGCATGTGTGTGCGTGTGTGTGTGTGTGTGTGTGTGTGTGTGTGTGTGTGTGTGTGTGTGTGATGACCTTGGGCAAGAATTTCACACATTTCCTTGTACGGACAAAAGAATACCTGAGAGAAGACAGGAAGTTTAAGGGCAGTTGTTCTGTCTGTGTTCTGACAGTGAATGATTAAAATATAACATTCAAACCTTCAATTACAACCTACAACAGTAAATGACTCAGGATGAGACAGATGTGAGAGAAAGTCTCACCAAAGCTGCTTTTTTCCAGTGCTGGTGCAATGCAGTAAAAAGTAAGTTACATTTACCTGATGTTTTTGTGGTATACATGTGCGATCAGGACAAAATTTGATCTTAGTCAGTACAAAAGTTGATCTATAAAAAGATGAACTACACAGATTATACCTTTAATTTGCAAAAATTTGTATAATTGTGTATTGTTGCTCAAACATCTGCCCTTAAACTACCATTATGAGTGAATTTGAAGTAATTAAGTTCTTCAGTTCTTTTCTCAATACAAGGTGATGGTTTGATATTTTTGTCCCTGATGCCATGACTAGAGTTTTCCTCTTATATAGAAATAATACACATATTGCAAACATACAGAAATGAAATTAAAGAGTACACAATGCAGCAATAACAACAACAACAACAACAAAAGACAAATTTAGTGTAGTTGCTCGACGCGATTGTCCTCATGGAAAAGATGTCTAGTCTCTAATTAGAACTGAAACATCTATCACTTTATTAGTGCATTGAGCACAATAAAATTTTTGATGAGTTATCATACTAATAAAATAAACATTAGCAAGGAATAAACTATTGTAGTGTTTTTTTTTTAAATAATCCATGAGCTTGGGTCATATTTCTCAAACATCTCATGATCGGTTTTTGCTCCTCACTCTGAGCTGCAACATTATTTACCTTTAGAGCAAGTCTCTGAGATGAGATTGCTTATAGAGGACTCACTGGTCATATTTTGCTACACAGTTTGACTCGAATGGTGACGGGCAGATCAGCATTAGTGAACTGAGGGAAGCCATGAAGAAACTGCTGGGCGAGCAGCTGAACCCGAGAGACATCGACGAGATCATCCGGGACGTGGACCTCAACGGAGACGGGCAAGTGGACTTCGAAGGTCAGAAAAAATAATCATCTTTAAACTAGACATACATATTACTGATTCAAGAATTGCATTGCTACAGCAGTCCAAACACCACTGTGGATGAAATCTAGTACAATAATAACCAAACAATGCATAAGTAGTACATAAATTAAATGTAGTAAGTACATTAAGCTGAGAAGAACATTTTTTTTTATAAATTCAAAAGCAAAAAGAATGCACTGCTTATAAATGCTATGATTTATATGATATGCACTGCTTAATTTCCTACTATGACATTTAATGTGGCGGCATGGTGGTGCAGTGGTTAGCATTGTCGCCTCACAGCAAGAAGGTCCTGGATTCGATCCCCGGCATGTTCTCCCCGTGCATAATGAGTTTCCTCCGGGTGCTCCGGTTTCCTCCCACAGTCCAAAGACATGCAGATGAGGTCAACTGGCTGCACTAAATTGCCCATAGGTGTGAATGCGAGCGTGTGTGGTGGTTTGTCTGTGTTGGCCCTGTGGTGGACTGGCGACCTGCCCAGGGTGTACCCCGCCTCTCGCCCCAAGATGCTGGGATTGGCTCCAGCTTCCCCGCCACCCAGATGGATAAAGTGGTATAGATAATGGATGGATGGATGGACATTTAATGTTTTTTCCCCTGCTGTAACACATATGATTTCCTGTTTCCTGTGCTGTAACACATATGATTTCCTGTTTCCCGTGCTGTAACACATTCGATTTCCTGTTTCCCCTGCTGTAACACATGATTTCCTGTTTCCCCTGCTGTAACACATTTGATTTCCTGTTTCCCCTGCTGTAACACATATGATTTCCTGTTTCCCCTGCTGTAACACATATGATTTCCTGTTTCCCCTGCTGTAACACATGTGATTTCCTGTTTCCCCTGCTGTAACACATGATTTCCTGTTTCCCCTGCTGTAACACATTTGATTTCCTGTTTCCCCTGCTGTAACACATGATTTCCTGTTTCCCCTGCTGTAACACACACAATTTCTGGTTTTCCTGATGTAACACACACAATTTCTGGTTTTCCTGATGTAACATGCACAATGTCCAGTTTTCCCAGATTCAATAGACTTAGATTATGTGCAGATTCTTTTTGTTTTGCATGATTTCCTTTTTTCCATGCTTGAATGTCAGTAATTGCCTTCCCCCCCAGGCTTTAGCATCCATGATTTTCCTATTCTCCATTCTACAATATGTATGATTTCCTGTGTTCCTGTTTTTCCTTTTTTTTAATGTGCATGATTTCCTAGTTTTCATACATTAATTTGAATAATTTCCAAATATACTTTAATGTTTCATTTTCTGTGCAATAATGTGCAGGATTTCCTTGCTTTCCTTCTTTAATCAGAAAGTCTTCCTGTTTCCTGTGCTTTGATGCCCCGTTTTCCATAATTTAATGTGCACAATTCCCTAATTTCCATGCTTTATTTCCATGCTCTGAATGATTTCCTATTTTCTTTGCTTTAATATGAGTAATTCCCTATTTCCCAGGCTTTAATTTGTATTATTTCCTATTTGCTATGCTTTAATGTGTATGACATCCTATTTTTCCACGCTTTAACATGAGTAATTCTGTATTTTGTATGCTGTGAATTCCGGTTTGCCCAGCTCAGACACATGCCTTCCTGTTTGCTCTGCTCTAACATGCGTATTCCTCTTGTTGCTTGCTCTTACACACATGATTTCCTATTCTCCCTGATTTAATACACTTTTTGTCTCTAGTACTTGCTTGTGCTTAATTTGTTAATGAGGTATTGAGACATGTGCCTTTACAGGAGAAAAAGTAAATCGTGATGTTTGCATTGGTGCCATGAGCACCTTTAATGTTATCTTTCCCTGTAACTAGCTGTTTAAACTCAAATTTACCTGTTTTTTTTCCCCTTTAGAGTTTGTGAGGATGATGTCACGCTGAGCGCTCATCATGGAGGATCTACAGTTAATATGTGATATAGAGCCAGAATAACACAGCTGTGACTGTTTTTTTAATGCAATAAATAATAATCAGATTTATTTTTTCAGTTTATCTGTATGTTAAAGGAAAAACTTAATAAAGCAAGTTACTGTGGTTTACTAATTAATGTACTTATTTGCATGGTTTCATTTTAGATTATGAAAATGTGTCTGAGGAAAAAGCTCACAGTGAATACATTTAAAAGTAATGACCCCCTAATGCAGATCAGGTTAAAAACACTGTTAATAATTAATAATTTCCCCTTTCTAAATATTACTTTAAGAATAATCCACATTTAGCAATTTAAATAATTTTTGCACATTAACCCGAATTACATCTGAAGTTGTATTAGTACAAACCTCCCCAAATTCACATGGTTTATGAGTGTTAGCACATTTCATAAAAGTGGCTCTTCCTTCAAAAGGAATGCACTGATTAGTTTTGGTAAATGGTAAAAAAAAAAAAATCACTAGTGTCAAATATACTCCAAGAAAAAGGTTCTAAAAGGTTCTGGCCTACCAAATGAATTTAGAATCTATTTTCTGTATTTAAATTATGTAATTTTAGTTTATAATTTTTTTTTTTTTTTAGCTAATCTCTGTTATTCCACTAGAGGGCCAAAACATAGCTGTCAGTTACTGATAAAAAGTGCTAATGATAAGTAAATCTTGATTAGAAATCCAAAAATAAAATGTATGATGAAAAACATAAACCGAATTTAAAAGTTTCTCAGCAAAGGGGGAATACTTTTGCAGTCACCACTTCCCAAATAATCCCTGTTCAGTTCCAAATCTTAACACTACAAAATATGGAGTCTGTAAAACTTCCAGGGGGGTAAAAACTTATGCAGTATATACATTTTCGTTTTTTTTTTTTATTGTTTGTTTTGTTTTGTTCATCTGTTTTTTTTTTGTTTTTTTTTATGTAATACACATTCAAGGGAAAGGGCCGGAACTGAGCTGTAGGGTGCAAAGCCAATTTTCAGGAACCTGTGTATGTAAAATATGCCTATGTCCCAAATAAAGGGCCTGAGATCTTTGTCTTCTTCTGCTTCTTCTTCTTTATGGTGTCTCACTTAAGAAGTATTTGATAGTTCCTATCTTCACATTTTATCAGTTCATGAGCAAATGCACTTAATTCATTTTAGAATACATATAATTCACCCTACATATTACACTATATCTGCAACATTTGGAAGGTCCTATGTCCTGCACATATTTTGAGTTACCAAGAGACTGATGATGTTGTTGACACAGAATGCCATATTAACTGTAAGAAATTCACAAAAAGAAAAAATGTGTATCAATCATTTGATTTTTATTGAAAAGGTGACCAGGATTCTGTACATTTGAAAAAGGGAGATGACTAAAGATCTCTTCTTCTCTCCTTTTTGCGTTCCATCCTCCTGAAAGGTTAGGGAAGGGAAGAGGTAATAAAAGCTAAAATGTGGAAGGAAAAACAAAAGTCATGGCGCATGAGCGAAAGAGAGGATAGGAACTGAGTGGAGGAGGAAAGGCATATGCGTTATTCAAGAAGCTCAGAAGCTTAAAAAGCTCCATTAGGATGCAAAATGTAACCTTGAGAGTCTCTAACTCCTAAACACCATCCAGATACACCAAGAATATCAAGGGTGGGGGATGACGGTGTCCTCAGACGTCTCTCCTCCTCTCCTTCCTCCAGCGGCCCTCTGCTTCTCCTCCGCTTCGTCTCTTCCGCTCCTGGCCTGGCCCTCACTTGCTGGCCATGGTGTAGCAACCATGTGGGTGCCACTGCATGTCACGGATGCGCCTAATGGACTGCATCTGAGGGTGGCGAGCGCCATACTCGTTAAAGTGTCTATAGTCGCCCTTCTCCAGCAGGTACTGGCTGCCGCGGTAGCCGGGGTATTGGTAGCCCACCCAGCTGAAAGACAGAAGAAGCATTCAGGACAATATGTTTACTATGTAGAGCCTAACATAAGTGGCTATATGCACTGTAAATGCCTTTCACACATAAATTCTGTCTTTATTCACCACTTAACACCTACTTAATCACAAATGTCGAAAGGTTGTTAAATCAAATCCAATGTAAGCCTTTAAATATATGCATTAAAGGTGTAATCAGTGATTTTGGCAGAAGTGTTTTGAAACTCAAAACCCAAAACAAACACCACCCTTTAGTGTTTCCTTCAGTGTTTCTACCAAATCCATGTCCCATAAATACACTGACTAGGCCAGAATGTCTAAAAGTTAGTGCAAGACAAGGGCTTTCTGAATTGACGAGCCAAATGATTGACAGGTGACTAGAGACACCTGCTTGTTCTGATTGGTTGGGTTTTGGTGGTTATTTGCTTTTCTACACTTTTCAGAGCTTGGGGGCAACAGGACCAGAGTTTCTACTCTAATATATGAACTTAATCCAGATATTACAAAACTCACTAACCCTACCTTTACGTTTGTGCCGGATTTGTGTACCACACTTACGTTCCACAGCTGACGAAGATGCTTCCTACTCTGTCGGTGAAGCCGTAGGAGTAGAGACTGGGCACGTCATCATCCATGATCTCCATCTTACGACCCTTGTAGTCGCCCACCTCATACAGGCAGATCTTGTGCTTTTCAGGGTCCTGAGTGGGAACAGATAAGAGATGCATAGGCAAAGCCATAACTATTAAAGCAGGGAAGAAGGGTGTTTTGTGTATGTGTGTGTGCATGCACGTGTCCACACCATTCTGACTGGTCTAAAAGACAGCAGGTAGTCGTTCTTCTGGCAGTTGCTCCAGGAGTCCCAGCGAGGGTAGTCACCCTTCTCCAGGATGTACATCTCTCCACAGAAGTTCATCTGCTCCCAACCCACAAAACTACAAACATATCTCATGTGAGAGAAATGCGCACGAATACTGAATATACCACATAGACGGACTGTTTGTCGGAAACAAACTTACGGGCCGCACTCGACACGAAGCGAGCGGACCTTGTCCATGCCCATTTCACACACGTTCATGCACTGAGCGTTGATCTCGATCATGCGGCCCTGGAAGTTCTCCTGGTCAAACACGTACATCTAATACATATACAGAGAGAGCGTTAGGTCAGGTTATGAGAAGTGTGAACATTTTTAAAGAAATTATGAGCATGTATCTGTGTGCGTGTGTGTGTGTGTGTGATTTTGCCTTGTAGGCCATCATGCCCATATCAGACTTCTTGGTCTGACCGGCTTTGCCATCAGTCTGAGAGGCAGTTTTTTTATCACTTTCGGAAGACATGATGCCTAGACAAAAAGAGAGACACTGCAATCTGATATTTAGCAATATATCCATCAGGCAGCAATTCAGTTAATAACAGATAAAAGTTGCCAAAGCCATCATTATTATACTAGTCCATTTTAATAAGTAAAGTCTTTACACTGGAAATGAGTAAAACTGAAAAAAAATGAATGATCTCAGAACAAACTGAATTTAAAGTTCTAAAATAAAGTAGTTATCTCCTTACAGTCCTCAGTTTCTATCCAGCTACTATACACTATATGTTTCACTGAATTTGAATTTGAGTATTTGTGTGTGCATGTGTGTTCTGTCTCACCTGTGTGTTCAGTACGTGTGTGGCGATGCCTGAGCTCACTCTGAGAGTGTGTGTGTGTGAAGCCAGGGCCACAGCTCTTATACCCTGGCGCTGAGTGTGTCAGGATTAGGGGTTAACAATGAAAGTCGCTGAGGCCACAGAAATGAAACATACTCACAGAAAAGAAACCCCTCATCATCATCATCAAAACAGTTCTCTATGTATTATGCACCTTCTGTATGTTTAGTCTGTACCTTTCACCTGGACACATGGGTGTAGTTTACCTTTGATTTAAGGTATAAACAGTAGCTTTAGAGTACATCATATATAAAAAAAGCTACATAATTAAGGTACAAAAGGTGTACCTTAGGATACCCTTGAGACCTCAGTGACAAGTGGCAGATTAGTTCGCTGTTTTCCTGAAAGTGCTGTAACATACAATCAGAGAGGTACTAAAGATCTGTGAGGAACTTTGTGAAGGTCTGGGAATGAAATGCTAACTTCACAACATACATGCCTGAAAAAGGTTGTGTTTTTTTAGGATTCTATAATATGTTCTTCCTACAATGGTTCTAATTTAGATAGCGATTGGAAAACCCTGTTTGCACAGAGACTCTACGGGTTCACCAAGAGGGATAACCCGAGAATGTATAGGCCTAACGGTTCTAAATTGAACCTTACTCTAGGAGTGTACTGTATTATCAAACTTTCTGAGTGTTCTACTGAGTAGAATATATGATTAGACAAGTATGAACCATATCTATCAGATCTATCTATCGATTAATGCCTATACCCATACACACATGCTATAGCTGAACCATCAGTGAATGCTTGAACAGAGTTCATTTCACTTTTCACCTCTGTACTACCTAAAACCTCCAAACACACATACCAGGCAGTACTCTGGACTGTGTTTTTTTTAATCCTAGTTATTTTGGAGCTCTTTGTGTCGCGCGCAGGAGTGCTGACCCGAGAGAAAGTGCCATTCACTTCACTTCTAATGCTATGTAAAACGGCTCCTCTCCAATGCAACCGCACACACACCCACACAAACTTCTATAGCAAATGTGCTGAGCTGGTGGCAATGGTGCGACCCTGCGCGCCGCCACGGGAACGCGCACGCACACAGCACAGTGAGAGGAGGCCCAGCGCGCGCTCCCGGAGCTCTGTATAAAACCGGTGCGCCAGGCGCTCCGAAAACTCCACGCGAGTCAGGCGTTCAGGCGTGAGGTGTGACTGAAAAACAACGGTAAGAGTGCCAAATAACTCCACACACCTACATTAATCTTTATGTAGGCTTACAACATATCGAATTAACTGGACATAAACAAACAGTGGCTTTGTCACGTGACCTACTTTATAGCTCACTTATAATAAACGACTAGAATAAACTTTTAGCATAAACTATAGGTCTGCTGTATTAGGCTACTTCACAGTTTCCTCTGCTATTTTTACACTTTAATTTGTAGGTTGTTTCTGAAATAGTGTATTTCATTTTTTTTATTTATTAATTGAAGAACTTTCATTCACTAAAACATGATAATTTGCAAATATACTCTCCGTAACTTTCCTTCTAGATATAAAAAATCCAGATATAATGTAAATTTATTAAGAGTACCTAAATTGTACTTTAAAGCTTTACACTACATGCACCTTTCTAGGTAAAAGATACACACTAAATGTACAAAAGGTGTATGCTTGAAGATACCACAGTTGAATCCCACCTTTTTCTAAAAGCCAAACTTTTCTGAATGTATCATTTGTCATTTTATGTATCAGAGGTTTTCTTTATTTAAATGACAGTAATATGAGTATTAATATAATGAACACGGAGAAGCCTAACTTTAATACCATTCCCATTGCCTCCTTCTCTACTTTATCCTCAGGAATAAAGATGTACCGATTCAGCCGATCCTCCATGATGTATCCCATGATGCACACTGGCATGGGCATGGCTCCATTCTTTAAGGTAAAAGAGGCATCAGTGTTAAATATGGTTATGCATAACACATACACACACTTTTACACAACTGGTCTTTGTGCTATTGGTCCTGCAGGTGACCGTGTTCGAGCAGGAGCACTTCCAGGGCAAGTATCAGGAGTTCACTTCAGAGTGCTGCAATATCCAGCAATGCGGCTTCGACAACATCCGCTCCATCCGCGTGGAGAGTGGAGTGTGAGTGTGTGTTGCTATATAGAAATAAAACATCAGTCAGCATCTGCTCAGCACATTGTGATTTACTAAATAGCCTGTAGTAAGACATGAGGGACAGCCTTAACCTAGTGTGCATTTTTTTATGCAAATTGTTGTGTTGGAGCACGAACACTCTGGCTCTTTTTCTCCTCAGCTGGGTGGGTTACGAACATCATGATTTCCAGGGACAGCAGTTTGTCCTGGAGAGAGGCGAGTACCCTCACTGGGACTCCTACTGTGGAAACCTGGCCTACCATGTCGAGAGATTTATGTCCTTCAGGCCCATCTTCTGTGCTGTGAGTATTTTTTGTCTCCATATGCTACATGCATCTGGGTCCAAAATATGGAAACACTACTAAGAACTCTCAAATAATTTATAAAAAACAAACAATATTATGGTGATGCATCATAGCAGAGACAGATAAACTAACTGAACTGATAAATATCATGTGTGACTTTGTGACTTCAGTCACATATACAGTATATTAAGCCGATCATAATCTTTTTTAATGCAAATTAACTACATTGGGTATGTTTATAAGATATGACATAAGACAACTCCTGGTACTCACTAATAGTCCATAATTTATGTAAAAACCAGTTTTAGTACTGCTACTGTAGGTTCTTAATTAATTAAATTAAAACCATTAGAACTTTTTATTCCTAAACATTACATCCACAAACCCATCAGATGCAGAGGACCTTGTATATCACATTAACAGGCAGTTTATGAGTTTTATTTAATATGCAGTTAGACAAAAAACCAACATATGAGCCCCTTAAATATTAACCCATTTAATTCAACAGACCAATCAACTATAAAAACTGAATTATAAGAACTGGGTTTTTAGTGATCCCCCTTTGTCAGGTATGCAACTTTGAAAAAGTGTGTGTGTTGTGTAACACTGCCTTTGTGTCCTCAGTCTCACCAGAGCAGCCGCATGATGATCTATGAGAAGGAAAACTTCCTGGGCCGCTGTACGGAGTTGTGTGATGACTACCCCTCTCTGCGGGCTATGGGCTGGTGCGGCATGGAAGTGGGCTCCATGCATGTTCAGAGTGGCGCGTGAGTTCTAGCCCTGAGTATACACACACATACTTGTATTTCTCTCTTTGTGAGGACAATCATTGACAATCACCCCAGCCCCTTACCCCAACCCAAACCATCACAACTAAATGCCTAACCTTAACCTAAACCTAATTCTAACCTAAACCCTAAAACCAAGCCTTAACCCTCAAACATCTCTTTGAAGAAGTGAAGCAAGCAAAAATGTCCTCACTCTGCTGGTTATATACTTTTTTTGGTCCTCAATATATAGTGTAATATAAGTATGTATGTAATACAAGTCCACACACAGCAACCTTTCAAATTCAACCATACCTTTTCAATGGAGACTCTTAGCTGGTTGACTGTTTCTCTCTTTGTCCATGCTCAATACTTGTGTGTGTGTGTGTGTGTGTGTAGTTTTGTGTGTTATGAGTTCCCAGGCTACAGGGGCAGGCAGTACATCATGGAGTGTGAGAAGCACAGCGGAGATTACCAGCACTGGAAGAACTGGGGCTCCCACAGTCAGACTCCTCAGATCCAGTCCATCCGTAGGATCCAGCATTAACAGGGCAGCGTCTACCCCACATGCACCACTGATCACCCAGCCATCCAGCATACACACCTTACACACACTAATACTCACTCCTTGTTAATAGCAGTAACACACTATTGTACCACACACCGTACAGCCATGTCCTACGCAGTTTCTTGTCAGGTGCTAAACAATGCCTCCTATGGTACTCTACCTGTGCTCAACACATACTCGTCATTAACAAGGCCACACCCCTATGAGGTGATTGGTCAAGAGCAGCTCAGGTGTGATGTGTAACAGGAGCATAAAACATAAAACCAATGAATGCATAATAAACACATGTTCACTTCAAGATGATTGTGTGTGTTTGTGTGTGAATGGCATTAGCAGATGCAAATGTAAACACAATACACTACTGAACTTTTTGCAACCTGGACCACAGGAACCGTTCCCACACATTCAAGTAAGTATTCATTTAAGTATGTTTACAACTGATCATGATCTGACTATTTAAAAGATCACATAAACAGCAAACTGCAATGTCTTATATCAAGGTAAAGCCATTATAGGGTTTCAAGAACAACTGATTTTTACAGATAATCATAAAAAATTAATTAACTTAATATAGCAGATTAAAAGCATGATAAAATAGCTTACATCCTGTACACATATTACAACTTACAAACGGATATCAATTTAGAATTGCATGATATAAAAAACTAGAAACTTTCCGTGGCCTGCTAAGTCACGTGCAGTGATTCCTAACAGCAGATACAGTATTTTTGTTATTTTTACTCTTTCTGGTGCTGTACTTTTATATAATTGTGCAACAAAAAAAACAAAAAAAACAGGATGTGCTGGATTTTATTGGATGATAGATAAGTGTGGAAGTCATCATTGTATTATTCTTTCTTTTTTGTTTGTTTAAAAAAATGGTAAAAGTGAAATCTGGTATGAATTACACCCAGGTCATTTGACTAATCTGAATGAGCAGCCCAGAAAATTGACTTAACCACTTGGATGAGTAGATTCTGAATATGACTAACTTTCCCCACATAAACATTGATGCAACTGAAGATAAGTTGCCGGCATTGAATACAGCCCAAAGATTTTTCCTATTATGCGATCAAATCTTTTAATTATGTACCGATCTCTCATGCTGTAAGTCAGTCCAAACCAGGTTTGCATATGCAAGACTATTGATAGCTGGTTAAACTCTGGGATGCTTCCAGCCACTCACATACCTCATGAGAGAAAATTCCTGTAAACTAAATTAAAAGATTGAGCTGCTATATACACACTACCAGTCAAAAGTTTGGACACGCCTACTCTTTTTCATAGGTTTTTCTTTTTTTTTGCTTTCTGCGTTGTAAAACATTACTGAATACATCAAAACTATGAAGCAACATGTTTAGCATATACTGAATTATATTACTAAAAAAAAAAAAAAAAAATATCTTTCATATTTTAGATTTTTCAAAGTAGCCACCATTTACCGTGATGATACAATCGGCATTATCTTAACCAGCTTCATGAAGTCGTCACCTGGAAT
>JAQQZR010000002.1:4442015-4455981 GCA_030068235.1 Notoglanidium macrostoma | reverse complement strand
GTAAAGAGAAACAACAGTCCATCATTATCCAGTCTCTTTTAAAGTCATAAAAATAAAGAAATAACTGAATTAAAAGGTGTGTCCAAACTTTTGACTGGTAGTGTAGATATATATATATATATGCTCAGTCATTTTAGACTCAACCCCCAACCCCATATATCTTAACACAAACAGAAAAAATTACAAATCAATTGTTTAATCTTAAACACAACAAAAGCTTACAAACAACAAATAAATTGCTGAATGCTAAGAAAATTAGTTTAGCAGTTTACGATTATAGGCACATAAACAGTGGTGCAACAGACATTAACATGTAGAACTCCTGACTTAAAGTTTGATGTTAAACATAAACTAAACTATCCTCACCTCCTACAGTCCAAAATTATTAACCAGCCATACAAATCTTGCACTTTCTCCATTCTCATTCTGTCACTGTAGTCTTAAAAGGAAACCAGACAGAATACAGGGACTTGTTCAGCATATCAGACTTAAAACAAGTTACAGACATGATGTGAAGTCCAACATTTAGCCTCAGGCGTGGCGAACCTAACTGACGAATATAAAAATATGCAGGACTTGATTTCTATACCTGTTCCCTCCATTAACTCTCATCACAGCAGATCTGTGGAGTGTGTGGGGGTTCTGTTTATGAAGACAAAAGAAAAAAAAAGTAGAAGAGCATTCAGTGCATCACAATCATGGTTTTATGTGTATATATAGCTAGTACAGAGTGAGTGTTACAACCTAGAACTGGGACTTAATTGAGATTACTGTATGTCTTGAATCTACACAAGATAGCCCAAAATCAGTACAGCTTGCAAAATTATTTACAAATAAAAAACATCTGAAAGTGCTAAAATTAGTTCGTCTGGAAAGAGAAATTGGTACAATGTAATTAGTTTATTGCCCCCTAGTGGAAGAAGAAAGACCAGTTCCCTTTCAAATCTTTCAGTTAACGTCTACAAGATAATTGTACTTTAGACACTGGTTTTACACGTTCGCCAAACGAAGCAAATTCTCTTGATAGGCTGAATCAGAACCTTTACTGGGCATACAGACCATATGCATGACTCGCCTGATCTAAATAATTCTTTATTCATGAAATGTACCGCACAAAGAAACTTGCCTTTCACTGCTAAAAACGAACCTTACCATAATAGCAGAAGTTATTCCTCATGGCTAATCTGGTTCCAGACCAAGCACATCGATCTCAACATCATCTTCCACTTCCTCCTCCTCGGTGCTCATATCCACCCCCAGGGTCACCGGCGACACAGCAGGCAGCTCAGAGGTTGGGCTGGACACCTCCAGCACATCCACATCATCTTCTTCATCCACAGAACTCCCTGCCAACTGCAGCAAGTCTTTTGTGGATGTGTGTGGGCTGAGAGGCTCTTGGCAAGGTTGCGTGTGTGAGAGTCGTGCGGGAGATGCGATCCGAGGTGCATCTCCTACGTCCAAAGTTAAGTCAGCCATCTTGTGCATGGTGCATTGGGTAGAAGGTGGCACACTCTGGAGCAAATGTACACCTTGAGCTGGGACCGCATCACCCGGCCATGAACCTAATACCTTTGTGACCGATTCTGTTCTGCTGAGGGTAGACTCAATGTCGTTGTTTCCTTCTTTAGCTGAAAAAACTGAGGGTGCAAAGAAACAAATCGCCCATACTTTTAAATAGTCGCAATAAAAAGCTGCATCCCCTCACCCGAGGATGTGTAAGAGTTACGCATTTGTGTAGATTACACTGTGTACACAAGCCTGAACGATTCAACACAATAATGTAAGGAATGAAAGTCACAACTGAAGAAAATTATTTCTTATACTATGCGGTCGTCACCACAATATATACTGAACAACATGGCTAAAACAATCATTATTATTACTTTGCCCAATATTAAATTTATAAGTAGTTTATCACAAATTGTCCACTTGCTAACTCTTCTCTATGATGTTATAGCTCCCAACTGGTGAAGGTAAAGGCAACCACATGCTTCCTCAAACACGTGTGAAGCCAGCCATAAGCATCTATTCCAACTGCTGCTCATAATGTCTCACAGGGCAGCGTAAAACTCGAATGAAAGCACACTCTTCTGCATACATGAGTTCACAGACGCCATCAATTGGCTACTGTTGCTCTGATTGAAAGGAGAGACAGTTATGTCATCCTTCACACCTTAACAGCACGGCTAATTTCACTCTCTTGACTCCTGGCATTGTTACAGTTTGATGATACTCATTTACATTTTTTTAACACCAACAAAATAGGAAAAATTAAATATGCTTCCAAGCATCCATCCGTCCATCCATTATCTATAGCGCTTTATCCGTCTAGGTGGCGGGGAAGCTGGAGCCAATCCCAGCATCTTCGGGCGAGAGGCGGGGTACACCCTGGGCAGGTCGCCAGTCCACCACAGGGCCAACACAGGCAAACCACCACACACTCGCATTCACACCTATGGGCAATTTAGTGCAGCCAGTTGACCTAATCTGCATGTCTTTGAACTGTGAGAGGAAACCGGAGCACCCGGAGGAAACCCACGCGTGCACGGGGAGAACATGCAAACTCCGCACAGAAAGGCGCCCTGGGTGACCCGGGGATCGAACCCAGAACCTTCTTGCTGTTAGGCGACAGTGCGAACTAGTGCTAGTGTATTGTAGAATACTTTATGATGATATCCATATTATTTTTGTCATATTGCCCTGCATGAATATGAATAAATATTGAAATCTGCTTATATTATTCCCTTTAAATACCAGATTAATTTCCCAAATGCTCCTTACTGTACACTTTTATCACTGTGTTAGTTTAGCTTAAAATGTATTTCAATACTGTAACATGACACAGGAAAAATTTTTTCTTACAAATGTCATTACAGCGTTGAACACCAAATACTGTTAAATGGGAACAAATTTGCATAAAACTGAAAATGTTTTCAGAATCTTGGGTCTGTTACAAAAATTATATCGTAAATAAATGGCCAATATCGCTTTCTCTTTTGGGAAAATTTGCAGTAAGGATTAATTGCCCTCCTTTAATACAGTAGCAGTTTTGTGAATTTTGGAAATACATCACAGGTTTTTTTTAATGGTAATTTCTCTTACCTGCATTTGAAGGCAGATTCAGCTGGAAGGGTGATCTGCATTCAGCAGCTATCATTTCTTCCTGCCTCAGTCCACTGGCCATTCTATCTTCATCGTCTCGCCTCTGGCTCACGTCTACTATACTGTTTATTCTCTCCTGTCCCTCAAACTCTCTGCTATCTGTTACTCTTCCCTCATCTTCTGTCTCCTGAATCTCTCCCAGATGATCTTGCAACCTGTTTTCAACAGGAGGTCTTTCTTCAGCTCCGGATATGCTTTTATGATTGACCATTTTTCCATTTCCTACCTTATTTACCCTCTGTACGCCCACACCTTCATTTCTGCCTTCATCCTCTTCCTCATCTTGGAGCTGTAAAAGCATTCTCACCTTCTCCGTAGCTGAAGAAGCTATCTCAATACAGGTTCCTCTTATTTGGCGCTTCCCAGAAGATTGACCAGCCTGGAAACCACTAGATGCATGTTCTGCCTCTACATGATCTTCTCCAACATTCTTCTTTGTCTCACCACAACTATGAATTGCAGGTCTTCTTTCTTGGGGGCTCTTCTTCCTTTCATAAAAACCAGCCATTCTGTGACTTTCGTTTTCAACACTCTTTCTTCTACCAGATCTGATCCTTCCATGTCTCCTTTTTGCACTTGCTTGTTTTTGTCTTCCTTCACTACGAGTGTGTGTAGCCTTATTTTTGTTGTTTTTGTTCAAGTTATTCACTTCACTTTTGTTTGCACATGGCTCAGATCGCACTCGATCATTCCTCTGTCTTTTTGTTTGATTGTCAGCACTCTGTTTTTCTTTGCACTTCCTCTTAACTGGGTTTTTGAGGTTATTTAAGGCCAATTCCAATTTTCTCTGAGTGCTCTGGCTCCTAGTCAGCCTTCGGTTTTCGGACTGTTGCACAATGTTTTGGTCTGTTGATGGTTTCTTCACTCTTGACTCATGTATTTGGTGATCTTGGAGATTGGTTTTCTGTGCCACTGATGGGTTCACTGTAGATGCGAGTTGCGGTTGAGTGCTCAGTGTGCTTGAGGCGTGTAAACAGTTTGCTTGTGGTTTTTGATGGTGAACATGCGAGTTGTGTAGTTGTAGCTGTGTATACGTTTTAGGAGTGTTGCTCCATGGGTTTGTGATGGGGTCTGATTTGTCAGTGCCTGCATCAAATTTGTCTTGCAATGACTCATCTCCCACATCTAGACTACAGCAACCAACTTGCTGGTCAAAGGTCCTCAGAAAGTGATCGAGGATATCACCGAGTTCGTTTTCCAAGTGCTGCTTCGGATCTGTGGGTTTTATGGAATCACTGCTGGGATACTTTGAAATGGGTGGACCACTGGAAGTTGTGGTGCTCGTGTTGCCATGTTGAGTGGTTGAGTGGTCTGCAGGAGGTAGGAAATTGAGGTCTGTCATGATGTCATGTAGGAGTGTGTCAATGGGCTGACTGGGCTCCATCTGAGCAGTTGGCATGTGTGTCGCAGTGTGTATCAGGTCAAGTTCTGTAGGATCCACAGTGCACTGTTTGGTTGGTGTCATTGCTGAGAAACTGCGGGAAGCAGGAGGAAGTGGGCATATACGAGGACGACCTCTTGGCCTGCGCTTGAGTGGAGGGCCATTCTGAGAAAAGAGATATGTTATTTATAAATGCAGATTGCTTATGCAAGAGAACTCTGTGGCTGTGTCACTTTTCAACCAGACAGTACAGCATAGAATGATCATTAATCTGAATTCATACATCCATACCCTGGTCTAGTGTCTATTACCATTTCCCATATACCTGCGAGGTTATGCTGTGGAGACCCTTGAGTTAACAGTAAACATAAACCGTAGGTCCTAAATCCTACAGTTATTTTATTTCAGTTTGGGTAAGTGTTGGAACCCCAGGATTAGTAACTGACTAGGTAGATTTTTTGCAATGATCTGGATTTCTACTTCCATCCATATATCCCTGTTAATTAACTTAGTACCCTGCCATGAAAGTTAACCAAATTTCGTATTGGGACTTGGCAACTTGGTCAGTCTAATCAATGACCATTTGTAGGATCATCAGATAATTGCCGCACTGTCTGGTAAAAAAGGATAAGCTGACTAACAAAATGACAGGTGATTTCCAATAATATAACCATTTCCTGAGCTTAAGGTGTTTTAAGACACCTACCTGCCCCTCACTGCCTGAAATTGTGCCTTTCTTGCCTCTCTGCCAATGCCTGCCTCTTCCTCTTGCCTCTCCTGCTTCCACCAATGCCTCATTGCCTTGCTGGAATGCTCTCGTTTGATTCTTCCCTCTTGATCTGGTTTGTAGCAGTCTGCCGACTCTACCCCCACCCTGACCCTGCCATGCTAACCTTGCCACCATTCCCCACCTTTCCGTGCACCTTTGCCTCCTTCCTCTTCTTCCTCCTCTTCCTATACATCTTACCCATTCTCTCACTGACCCTCCACCTGTTGACCTTGCTCTAGCTCTCTTAACCACTTGATCTTCTTTGGCCCCTTCCCTTGCACAGCCCCGTCCCCTTCTCCCTATATTTTGGGAGCCGGTGGAATCCAGAAAGTAGCTGATGAAACCAGATATGTTTCCTTCAAACTGCTTTAGGTCATTTATATCATCAGCTCCAGCAGCTGGGACAACTAATGACTGATCCAAAAAGCTGTTATGAGGGTGGGGAGTGACAGAAATGGAAGGTTGGTGGTGTGTGGTTTCCATGGAATATAGGCAGATTTGGGACAAACAGGCAGGGTCACTCGATGTGATCTCAGGGGCCGTAGCTAACACATTACAAGTGGTCAATTTCCTTTCTGGATTTATTGCCTGCAATGCCAGTGCTGTATCATGGATATTCATGTAACTGCCAGGCTCCTGATTGGGGTAGCATGTTGATTGGTCAATCAGCCAGATAGTCTGGCTGCTTTGAGGCTCTGAGCGTGCCAGACCTGTTTGTGGGCCACTCTCATCTGTTTCTCTCCCACATTCGGTCTGTGTACCACTCTCTCTTATCTTCTTTTTCTCTCCTCCACTGCCCTCTTCCATTCTTCTGGACATCCTATCATCATCCCACTCTCTGGCATCCACTTCTTTCTCTATCTCTTGGTCAGCATCCGCTCTCGCTTTTCTTCTTCCCACTTTTTCTCCATGTTTCTCTTCTTCTTGCCACTGAGGTAACTCAATGCCCAATGTTTGTGCAGCTGAAAGGACCTGCTCTCTGTTTTCATGTATCTGGCCTGAGTAGAGCAGACTAACCAAGCTGAGCAGTGTACAGGCATCCACAGCCTGGAGCTCGATTAGACGTCTCTGTCCAGCCATGGGCACTGGCATGGTGGATAGAGTGCCATAGAGTTTGGGACTGAAGGCAGACAGCACACAGCTGTGTACAGGCACTGACACACCTGGAGAATGAGATAACATGACAGATGACAATTTCTCAGTTTCATTTGATTGAGTGTGTGAAGCTAGCAGTGATGACTGCTTTGAGATAAAGGTTTATTTCTTTCTCCCACTCACACACACAAACACACGTGTATTTATACACATAGTCTTTGTTCACGTTATTAAAAACATCTGTACACCTGCACATTCATGCAGTTATCTAATCAGCCAATCATGTGGCAGGTGTTCCTGATAAAGTAGATGCTGACTGTGGATATGATTTTGAAGGTAAACTCCTTCAAAAGTATTGGAACAGCAATGCCTATTTTTGTTGTTGTGGTTTGTTTTGCTTTTGCTGCACACTGGGTTTGAGATCAAAATATGAATATGATCAGAATTTCAGCTTTCATTTCCTGATATTTACATCTAGATTTGTGGCACACCACCCCACCTTTAGGTATTGGAACAGATAATATTAAAGTAAATTAAAGTAAATAACACTTAATATTTGCTTGTATATCCCGTGCTTGCTATAACTCCATTACAGCTCACGAAAAATGTTGTGGGATATTTTAATGTTCCACAAAGTATTCCATTAGAGAAAGACTCAAAAAGGGAAAATAAGTTTACTTCAAAATAAGTACTGAAGTATTTCAATGATTATACAGTATTACAAGGTAACATTCAAGCAAAATGCTGTTTTATAAGTGCTGTAGAGTTTATTTATTTATTTATTTTATTTTAATGTTTTGTTTGCCTGAAACATGCACATAGGATATTGTGAAGGACACTTGTCTGGGTTTAAATTTGTGCTTTTTACTTTACATACATATTTGTAATTGCAATATCAGTGGGACATAATTAGTGAAATAATTTGTGTGTGTGTGTGTGTGTGTGTGTTGTTCCACCTGGAGTGTGTAGGACAGTGTCACAGAACTCATCCCTGTTCTGCTGCTTCTGCAACTGTCTCACAAGCAGTGTCTCAAACTGCAACATTTCTGCCAAACACATATGAGCCATTAAGTGACATGAAAAATAAAACTGAGCAGATGAGAAGTTAAATCCATGCTATGAGCTGTCACACTGCATGCATGCATGCAAGTCCATGCAATTAATATAAGCCCGGTTCCAGCTGGCCAGGAAGCACCAATGAACAATGAAATTTTACTCAATAAAACATCGTCCTAACCTTTTTAGCCTTCCTTCGACTCCTGTAAACAAAGAACCCCCGGCGTCTTTCGATCACATTAGGTGGTAAATACACCGCAAAAGTTTCTTGTCCGGTATTTTCTGTGTGCTGCGTGTTGCTGATGCTAGCACATGTCGCGCGCATCTCTGCAGCTCCAGGCTCCTCACGCGCTACAGACCGACAACGCGCGTGCAATGACCTCTCTCCGTGTGAACGTTGTGAGTGTGTCTAAAAAAAAAAATTTTATAAATAAAATAAATAGCAAAAAACTAAAAAAAACCATCTTAATTAGCGTAAATACAATTTATAATCATGTGTGTGTCATGGTTGGTGGGTTCTTTTAATCTAATACAACAATAAATGTCCAGAAAATACTAGATTAATATCGAGTATGTTGTGTTCACGATAATATACATGTTTTGTTTGTGTACTCCTATGTGAATATTTTATTCACAGTTTTAACAGTAGATGTTTTACTTATTTATCACTAAAGAGTACTTTTAAATTCTTTAAGTTACACAAAAATCAACCATAGGTAGGCTAATAGCTATGCCCGGTGTACAAATAATGGGAGGTTGTTGGGGGTGAACCTTCTTATTAAGATCTCCTCACAGGAAGTTAAGACATCAGAAGAGGGCAGGAGTTTTACAAAATTACACACAACAAATGTGTTAATAAGCAGTAAAATATAATTCTCATATAATTTCTCTAGATGTGTCAGAAATACACATGTGAATTGCAAACACCCCTATGTCGGGCCATACCATTTCAGTGCCAACTGTTGACCCGACGTCAGTCTTGACTCCTTAATTAGGCTTAATATTAGGCTTAATTTTGGTTTAATTATGCTTTAAATCTAATTTACTCTTGTAAATTTAAATGTTTGCCATCCTTATGTGCAAAACCACATCATATTTACGATATAGTGCAGTAGTGTATTAAGTCATGTCTAAAAATCTGATAAATCTGAATCAGACAGAATTGTACTAGCCAAGAAAGATTAAATTTTAACTTGACAGTTGCTCCTGTATCACAGAATAAATTGCACAAGTAAATAAGAGATGACTAGGTATATAATGATCAGTATATTAGGATAAAGATTAATATATACAAAATTATTATCTGTATAGATTTAATATATACAGAATTACAGATAGTCTATAATATAGAATGTGTGTGTGTGTGTGTGTGTGCGTGTGTGTGTGTGTGTGTGTTTATGGATTTCAGTTTCTTAATTTCAAGTTCAAACATGTATAAGACACATAAGACCTAAAGTGCACAAAAGTGTAGGACAATACAGCACAGTGACAGTAACAATAAATAGCTTCGTACAGAATGCACACTGCAGTATGCAAGTGCATCTGATGTATGTGATACACATTATGAACATGACTGATCTGATTTGGATGGGGTGGGTAATATTTGTGTAATGTTATAAGGAACGATAAGGAAGGACAGTCTAGGTCCTTGCAGGTGCAGCTGGGTGTTGAGTGTGTGTGTCCATGAGATGGACATGTGTATGTTGTAGCATTAAGATTCCTCTTTAGTGGAAGTGAGAGGCCCAAACATGTCCCAGCATGACAATGCCCCTGTGCACAAAGGAGGAGCCATAAAGGCATGGTTTGCCGAGAATATATACCTGGCAGAAACATTGGGAGTATTGTAAATATTAATTTCAGCAGTAGGAGGCGCCAAAGTTCTGGTATATGGAAATGCCGAAGAAGAAGAAGCTGAAGGTCAGCTGATCTGTCGCGTTTCCTGTGAATCAATCTGAGACGCTGCTTCTAGCAACCGCTGGGCTGGAGTGTAATTCACCATAGAGACGATTAAGAAAACATTACAGGTATTTATACATGTGAATATTTCAATATACGACATGTACAAGCGATGTGTTTGTAAATTATGCTGAAAATCCCTCCATTGTGTGTAGTTTGTAGTTAAAGGATAGCTAGCTTCCCGGCAACGGTGCCGCTTTCTAGACGTTTCCATCACCGAGCGCCTGAGACATCATGGCGTTAAGGCATGTTTGGGCAAATGAATAAATGAGTGAGTTATATGGATGTAGCTATGAATGATTAAAGTCAGACGAGTTACATTTATAACAACGCATTAGTTATATTGAAATGTAATAAAATGAAATGACCGGACAGGACTGGGCATATATGATGTTTCAGTCTTCGTGGTAGCGGTGTGTGGGCTGAATCTCAAACTGCGCCTTATTCCGTATATGTAGTGCACCACATAGGGAAAGGAGTGTGTAATTTCACAGCTGGACGTTCACTATGTAGGGAGCAGGTAGGCATTTGGGATTGAGCTGTCCTCTTTGTTAACAGCTCTGTACTGTAGGTTCCTGCTGGTGGTTGGTGTTCAGAGAATGTGAAAGGGTCAAACTGAAGTATTTAAAGCTGTTTATTGTGTGTTTGAATGTAACAAAGTCATTTGACCTCTAAACAGTCATTTCAGTAGTGTTCTGAGGATCTCATTGCACTTATTTAGGCATGAAATATAAAGTAAACTGGTCAAAAACTAGTCTGGTGTCAGTACACGGATGCTCACAATAATCTCATACCCGAATGGTTGCTTGTTTTTTAATTATTGCTTCCATACATCCTTCTTTTCTTCTTTCTTCTGTATGTCCTTTCCATATTAACATTGACCTTTATGGCATTTGGCAAATGTCCTTATCCAAAGTAACTTACATTTATCTCATTTATACAACTAGTAATTTCATCCTTCCTTCCTTGCTTGCTTCTTTTTCTCATACTTCCTTTCTTTCTCTTTTGTCCTTTATTCCTTCCCTGTTTCCTAAGCAAGTAAGTAAACAAGCAGTTTATCCTGGTCAGGGTTGCAGTGGATCTGGTGTCTGTCCCGGGGAATACACTCGGGATATGACTCCAGGCCATCACAAAGCTACACACTCCTCCACATCTAGGCTGAGATTAGCTTAGCCCATACACCTGCAACATGTTTTTGGGAGGTGGAAGGAAACCAGAGAACCCAGAGGAAACCCACATGAATGTGTGTGGAGCATGTGAACACACAGGCATTAACCCGAGCTCAGGATTGAACCCTGTGACGTGCAGCGATTCACACTGCACTCCAGTGGAACCCTGCTTTGGTTGATTGTGTGTGTGTGTGTGTGTGTGTGTGTGTGTGTGTGTGTGTGCGCGCGCACTAGGAATATTCAATTCCTCTCGGTCGCTGACGTGCGTCAAAATTATTTGGTTTCTAAAATTTAGTCGCAGAATAAAGAAAACTAGTCTGAAGCTTGTTTTATACTGACTCAGTTTTTATTTTCCACAGTAATCTAATTGTATGTTTTATAAATTTTCTGAATGTGTTATTAAATATTATTCGATGGTATTAAAATGTAAATTAAACCCTATCCATGTTTTTTCAGGGTACGATTTAAGACCCTTTTTCCTGAAAGATGGCCGACACAGAGCAGCGAAATCCTCCTCCTCCACCTCCACATATGGGACCTGCAGTGAGTGGCACTAAATATTTATTTCTGCGTGTTTTTTTTTTTTTCTTCTTCTTCCTTTTTTCTTTTTCAAGCCAGTGTATTTGTATAGCGTTTTTAACAATGGACATTGTCACGAAGCAGCTTTACAGCTTCCCATCTTTGCTCCTCTTGATTCATAGAATGAGCTTTGAAAAAAAAAAAATGCTGTCTGAAATTATTCTCAATAACAATACCGAAGTATGAATTGAGGCTGTAATTTCAGAATCCAAAGTTGAATGAAAATATTTTGTGTCTCGCAGCAATTCCTGTTGAGTAACAAACTCGAGACGGCCATGTGGCTCTCTCGGCTCTTCACGGTCTACTGCTCCATCATGTTCATCCTTCCTCTGCTTGGGTAAGTCAGTTATTGATTTTAGGTTTCATCATACATTGTATTTACTTTCTTTAAGTAGTAGTTGTACAGTTCAGACAATTTGAGGTTTTCTCATGAGCATGAGTTGAAGATTGATCTCTTATTAAAAAAAAAAAACTTTGTTATTGATTTAAACAGTATCGAACTTGATGGGGAAATGGTATGAATGTCACAGGTTATTAACTGCACGCTGAATTACGCACTCTCTGGATATGGACGTTTTCCGAATGAACAGGAAATTTATTGTTATCTAGAAATGATCGGACAAACAATTTCCGAGTAAATACGGAAATTTTCGGTTTTACTGACCCTAAATCATCTGATTACCTGATAATGTTGGGTGTACAAACCAAAAATCCTACTAAATGAACTCCTCTTGTGTGTCAGGCCAATGGCAGCGGCGAACTTCTACCAGAGGGCTCTCTTGGCCAACGCTTTGACCAGCGCTCTGCGTCTGCACCAGAGACTTCCTCACTTCCAGCTGAGCCGAGCCTTTCTTTCGCAGGCGTTACAGGAGGACAGCTGCCATTACCTCCTCTACTCGCTCATCCTGGTCAACTCCTACCCCATCACCAGTATCCTCTTTCACTGTGCGCCTCATTTATTACGCATACACAAATCACTTTCTGACACTCCAGCGCAGGACAGAAGTAAAATTCCAGTGTTGTGAAATATCTCATGAGCCTGTGTGACATTTTGTTCCTTAACAGCACTTTTCAGTGAGTATATTCCCCGTGTTCCTCTTCTCACTGCTCCATGCCACCACGTACACAAAGAAGGTTCTTGACGTAAGTCAATTTAGCCATGAAGCCTTATCGTTGAAGCAGAGCCTTTTTTTCATTATGCCGCTTGTTTACTTGTTTTTAGACGATGGGACCAGCAAGCCTGCTGTTCGTACGGAACTTCCTGAACAAGCTCACAGCCAATCAGCAGAACATTCTCAAGTTCATCGCCTGCAATGAGATCTTCCTGATGCCAGCTACTGTCTTCATGCTCTTCAGGTAGCTCTGAAAGTCTGGTTTCCTTTGTTAATAATAAATAATTTAATGATTGCTTCTGATTGGTCAGAAGGTGTTGATTAATGTTCTGTAACAGCAGCTCTGCCTTTTTTTTCTGACTCCAAGGCAAATCACAGCTTTATATTCATGTGCTTGTTTCAATACTTTGCCATTTCTGTAGTAACAGCTAACCACAGGGACTAGTATGGTCCACATGTGTGCCACATATTCTACTGATCGTGATAATTAGTAAGGAAGTAAGGAATAACATACTCCAGACCGTACTGTTATATGAAAATAATGCATGTTGGACAACGCACAGCAGAGTCCTGCTTTCCTCAAAGTGTTTTATTTTCCTAAAACAGAATGCTCTGGAGTGTTATTCTGCTTATATCACTGTAACTTCCCACAATTAATGTTTCGTTTATTATCGGACAAAGTGTTACACATTTTTTTACCGTTTTTTAGGTTTAATGTTGTGGACCGTCCCAGACAAATTAGACCGTTTCTCACCTGTGTTATTGCAATAGTCATTCCATCACCAGCATCTCTCTCTCTTTTACACTCTTTCAAAAAAAAAAAAAAAAAATAGAAAATTGCAGCCAGTTAACTCCTCTGTCCTGAAGACTTTCCTTTGCTGGGAAACTCTGACAAGCAACACAAGGGTTTTCTTTGCATGTTTGTGGTTAGTCTTGCATTATGTCGAACATCCGCCATACAAATCCCTGTATGTGAGCTGTTACTATAGAAACAGTAGCATATTAGAGCGAGCACATTAATATTAACCCATCATTCATGTTGCAGCCGGAACTACTGTCCGAACCGTGCTGTTATAGAGATGACGCACACCTTCTGGCCAGTCAGATTCCAGGATTCAAAAACGTTATTTAGCAAAGACAAATATGCCCTTATTCAGGGCTGCAACAAGTGACTGTTTTAATAATCTAATAAATTTAATAATGTTTCTTCAATTGATAAATGTAAACCCACAAAAACAAATTGTATTAGGGAATGAACTAAATTTGTATCGCTATACATTTTTAAGATTCTGGTGGTTTTATGGTATATCAGGTTTTTTTTGTTTGTTTCTTTGTTTTTGTATGACTGGGCTTTTATATAGTTTTGTGGTTTATTCTGTGTGTATATAGCACAAACATTGATTACTATAGGGTTGATTGATCCCACAATATGACACAATATATGAAGGAAGGAAGGGTGGTGCAGTGGTTAGCACCGTCACCCCACAGCAAGAAGGTTCCAGGTTCAATACCAGGGTGACTTATGCTGTACCCAGTGAACTGTGTGGTGGTGTAATTTTATAAACATACAATTATTAGTGTTAGAAATTGTTTATCACATTTTTGTGGTGCGGTCCTGGGTTCGATCCCCGGGTCACCCAGGGTGCCTTTCTGTGTGGAGTTTGCATGTTCTCCCCGTGCATGCGTG
>JAQQZR010000002.1:4412440-4425597 GCA_030068235.1 Notoglanidium macrostoma | reverse complement strand
TGCACGTACACACACACACACACACACACACACACACACACACACACACACACACACACACACACTCGACACGAACATAAAGCTGAGCCTAAAATCATCCTCATGACTCTCCCAAAACAAAAGCTGCTCTATAGGTGGAAAGGAAGAACTTTCAAATGTATGTTTGAATGTGTATTTTAGTCTATCATGCTAAATGATAGCACAGGTAGTTTTTTTTAGCTCTGTGTCCTAGAGGGTCGCTGTCTTGCAAGATTTAAGATAATTAATAAGCTGATCATCAAGCCCTTTAAAGATTAAATCTGGTGAACAGAGCAGTTATTCCCCTATCCTGTATAAGGAAAGAGTAATTTCACTCAATATAATGTTAAAACTCGAAGAGGTGTTAGTTTTAAACAATGTTTTCTTATTTGCATGATCACTCAAGAGTTTTCTTCACTCACAAACTATAAAATATTGGTCAAATATTGGTCAGATTTTAGGCTGGTTTTAACTCTCTGAGGTTAAGGTGAGTGTTAGGTATAAGCATTGCATTACAAAGCTGCATTAATAATTATGTTAACAGAAGGTCTTCACAAGGATTATAAGGGAAATGTGTGTGTGATATAAACAAAAACAAGGGTCACTGTGGCCCATTTTGCTGGATCGGGTCACATATGCTGCTGATGTGGTGGAAAGAGATTAGGTTGAAACCCCAGAGTGTTCCTGTAATAAACAGTGGGCTGATGCTGAAGATGGTGCTGTAGTTCTAGTGTATGTAGAGTACCTGAGCGCGGCCACCTTGGCCTGGGTCTCTCGGCTCATCTTCACCTCGTCCCCTGGTCCTGCCTCCATCTGCTGTGGCTCTGTGGTGAGACCCGATACCCAACCTGCATGCGCCATGTCAGGAATAAGATATGAGCTGTTTAGCAGCCTTTACGAGATGATTGTAATTAAAATCTAAATTCAAAAACAGACTGTGTGAAAATATGTTCTCCATGTCCGGTTATACGAGGATCCTGTAACGATCTTGACTACGCTCTTCTCACATCATCAATCCAGGCTTGCCTAAAAACAAACATCCGTCAAAGACTGAACGAAGACGTTGTAGCTCACCGGTGTATGTTGTCGTGACGACCTCATCATATGACTCCTTCCCTACACACCCTCCCTGAATCGATGTAACACTTTCAGTCAACACCTAGTAAACAGAAATACACAGATTAATGAACACACACACCGGAAGTTCATGTAAATCCAGATTTGAATTTTTTTCCACGTACGTTCACAAAACGCAACGTGGGTTCGTTGGAGCTGTCCAGTCCGTAGATCTCGACTGTCCCATCATCCCTCCCAACCAGGATGTCTTTTACTCCGTCACCCAGGATGTCGAATGTATCGATGCACAACACACCTTGAGAAAACAAAATACAAACACCTCATGCACATGCTTTAAAGACTTTCTAGCAATGTTTTTTTTTTGTTGTTGTTCACTGAACAAGGTCTCATTTTGCAGTCTTTTCTGAGCATTATGCAATTTTATCATGTGATAGTTTATCTGTGAAAGGAATTGAAAATGCTGGATCACATATATAGTGTCGAATTATACAATTTGTAACAAAATGGATACTTATATTCCCAAGTTATCTTTCTTTAACCCATACACGTTTGAACAAAAATAGATATTTTCCATGTCTGTATATTCTACAGTATTTGTACTACTGCTCACAGACGTTGCTCCTCACCTCCTTTCTTCTTCTCATTGTCCACCTCCCACTTAGGGACAGGAGCTGAACGGGTTAACTGCACCAGACCCAGTTTGCCATCAGCCGTTCCATAAAGCACTTCCTCCCCATCATTACCTCAACACCAAAGACACACACCACACAAAAAAAAACTTTTATTACACAAATATTGCACCCTCACATTTACATATGTTTTCATTAATTTCTCTCACCTCCGCCTCTGTTGTGAAGCTCCAGGACAGACGGCGGACCAGAAATCTCAAAATCATACAGCAGCTCTGAACCCTTACGGAAATCACAAAATATAGTGAATAGCCACGGTGAAGTAAATCGATTTCTAATCCTGCTTTTATGAAAGGAAAAAACATGACCAGCAGGACAGCACTACAGTATAAACGGATTCAATGAGGTTCGAAATTAAAATTTGGAAACACACATGGAGAGAGGTTGTTCCTTTCTACGAGAAACATTTAATAAACAAAAAAACACCTCTAATAATCATAAGAGCTAGCTACTGTGATGTTAACTGACTCCTATCATATTTGATTGATTATATGTGTTTAATATTGACATTACCTGTAATATGCGCAGTACTCTGTCCTGGCACGCCAGAATGGGTACTGTACGTCCCACCGTCTCGAACGGTAAACACACCATGTCGTTGATCTTGTCCCCTGACAGAAAATAGTCCTGGTCTTTGCAGTCACAGTAGTGGTTGTAAATGTAGCTGGCGCAGACATAAAGGTCCGCCCCAGAAACTCGCCTGCCAACAATGTTCAAATCTGAGATATCCTTCGGTGTCTGACATGAGCGCATAAATAATAGAGTATATATATATATATATATATATATATATATATACATATATATATATATATGTGTGTGTGTGTGTGTGTGTATGTGTAATGGAAATGAAATAATAACTCACATGGCGTTGATGCTCTCTGTCAGATTGGCCTCAAAAGAAAGGAACTGTTTGCCTTTTTTGGTGTAACCCCTAACCTCACAACCCGAGCACACAAAGATCTTCTCCTGTGGTGTTCCTAATGCACCTCCCAACTCCAGCCTGGAGATCTTCTGTCCCGGGAGACTTTTGAACACAGGCTGGATGGAAAAAAAAAAAATTCAGGTTTGAATTTATGGAAACATGCCACTAATAATATGTGCTTAGTTTCTTAAATTAATCTATAACTCTTAACAGACGACAGTGGGCAAAGTGTTAAAATCTTTAAAATACAAAGACGTTAATCACAAGAAGGCTGGTCAACAGAAGTGAGAAGCGATGACCGATGCCAACATGAACAGAGATCAGTGGCGTGAAGAGACGGCAACCAGGCTTGTGTTGAGTCAACCCCATGAGTGATTTTTACTTCGGGGGATGAGGCAGAGTCTGATCTAGATGATGCTGAAATATACCTACTGTATACTTATAATTCTTCCAAATTTGTGAGAAGAGTTGTTTTTCTATAAATAGATTAGGTTATAAATGTAAAGTGAGGCGCAGCGTCTTTCAGTAGAATTAGTACAAATCCTTTAAAGGTGCAATATTCATTTTCTTTTCATTTCTTACTTGTACAAATAACCTGGAACTTATGTACACCTTGATTAAAAAAAACCCCAACAAAACAAAAAACAACGACTAAGCGGAAGCCTTAACAAAAGTGTATTAAGTCTCTGAGAAAAAACATTTAGAAAACTGACTTCCGGTCCGGAATGCTTGTCAGTCATTTTACAGACATTATATGGGCCACCAAAGATCCTGATAGGGGCGCACTGTAAACATGGGTGGGATTCATTCAAATGTCAAACCCTGCTAACTATGAGAGACCTAATCTTAGAAAAAAAAAAAGACAAATCTTAACTACTGTGCCTTTAAATTTGCTTGATTTTCAATTTTTGGGGTAACCAGATTTTAAAATGGCTCAACTTCACTTCTGGCTGAGATTCATGCAGAAAAGAACCCTAATGTTTACAGAACTATAGTATAGTATAGTATAGTATAGTATAGTATAGTATAGTATATTTTCTACTATTGACAAATTTGCAACCTGTTGCATCCTTAAATATCAGCTGTTCACCTTTACATTATGAGGGCCAAGAAATCACTTCCTGTCTACATATCATACTTAAAATCTATCTAAAAGTGTAGGACAGTTAATGACAACTTCAGCACTCACAACTGCCTCTCCTTTTTTCATCCCGAAACAGTTGACCACACCATCATGATCTGCCACAGCAACCTAAACAAAAATGCAAAACATGATGTTAGCACTAACGGTGGATTTAAGAGTTGGAGATGAGTCGGTGATGTGAGTCATTCACACACTGTTGCAGACCCTTCTGCTGCAGAATAATCTCAACCGGATGCTTCTGACATCTGCACTTCTCAAGAACGGGTGGGTTGTTGCTTCACGTCACTGTAACCTGGTTTACGCTGCCATGTTGAACATGGCACAGCTTACAGAACCGGATCAGTTTGGACTTGAAATAGGAAAGACAAAATGACCTACAGATTTCACTAATTTTTATTCATAGACTTTTGTTAATCACCTTCTGTGTTGCTTTTCGACCCACCACAGGTAAAAGTTTCATCGTTTTCGGAGAAGTCACTCCAACCTTGGAAAGCAAGAGAGCAAAGTTCGGTTAAGGCAAGATGATACAGGCAAAAACAACAACTTTGGTCATTTTTTTTTCCTGATTTGTGGATAAATTGCATCAACAGCACATTCTCTTAAACTGTAGTGCTAAAATTCTTCAAACTATATATCAGTGTTGTTTCACTGTTTTTGTCTACTCATTATGTGATTTAGAAACTTTTATGAACTATTTAAGCTCCGCCCACTTGGCTCAATCACGTAATGTCATACAATACATTCCCAAAAAGCTTTCATTTAAAAAAAATACATATATCAATTTATTCATCATTAAGAAATACATGTTCATTTCCTTTATGAAACTTTAGTATTTAGTAATTGTATTCTGAAAATTGAAACCAAACAAAACCTCCACACCTTTTAATAACAGTGCCTGGATTTCTTGGTTAAATAATAAAGAAACTTTTACAACTTTTTAACTGTAAAAGAATTTCTCTAGGGAGCATCTTCGCAGTGAAATACACATTTTAATACTAACATCATCCAAAAACAGGAGTTTTGGTTTCATTTAGTGTGAAATTTTCTGCATATTTAATTAGACTAAGCCTCATTTGTATATTAAAATGTAATAAGAATATGAGTAACAAAAGTACACTGTTAACCTGAAGTGTTTTGTCTTAAGTCATACCTGAAATTAGTAAAAAGTAAATTTGTTATTATTATTATTATTATTATTATTATTATTAAATGGTGGCTAGGGTTAGTGAATAGCGTTAGAGCAAAATACATGCATCACTGTAACCATGGCATGATAATAATAATAATTATAATAATAATAATAATAATAATAATAATAATAATAATAATAAGTTTAATATAATATGTTTAATGTTTAAGAGCACTCCTACCTGCAGGTAATCAACATGCTTTAAATTGAGCTCCATCTTCTCAGTTTTGAAGAAATCACAGCAGTAGACTTATTATTTTAGATTTACAACAGTTTTATGATTTTTCATGCCTCTAATATATATAATATACAGGATTGTTTCCGGTTATATCGAGTTCATTTGCGGGAGTAAAGCAGCCAGACAGATCATCACAAGTGAGTGGATTAACGTAAACTCACGGATTAACGTTACTCGGATCTCGGATCACGACACTGCTAGTTTAGCTAATTTGCAAGCTATAGTCATACAAATTCCTCCATTTTATGCACCTATAATAACTAGAGAGTAGACCAGGTACTCGGAATGCACTTGTACATCCGTATAACAAACTCCAAAATTCGCTAAAGCGAGTTTAAACTTCATAAACAAACCAATAACTGGCTTTAAGAGCTAGCAAACGCTTTTACTTAACGCTACTCCGCCATGTTTGATATTCCCTGCCCTGACACATCCACGGTTGCCGTGGAGACAGGGCTCCATCCCAAAATACCCCATAAGTTGCCAGATGAGTGCGCTACATGTTAAATAATGGCGCATGGAGGACTACGTAGTGCACGAGGAAGCCATTTGGGATTCAACCTGAAAAGTGTTTATTTACAGAATAAAAAAACCAATAACGAGCTTCAAATTAAAGGGCTAGTTAATATTAATAGTATAAATATATATATATATAAAACTAATATTCAGATATAATATATAAATATATATATATTTATTAATAAATAAGGATATGCATTTTGATTTCAAGGCAGAAAAACTTCAAATTGAAGGGTTAGTTTTTATTATTATTATTATTATTATTATTATTATTATTATTATTATTATTGCCATTCATATAGGTTATGTTCTCATGAAATTGAAATACAAATGTTAATATGGACAGTTGTGCACAGATGTTGAGATGTCCAGATTAGCAAATAAGGCTTTTATAGGTTATTTATAAATAAATATAAACATTTAAAAGTAAGTGCATAGATATAAATATAATATAAACATGTAGATATAATATGTAAATTTATATTTAAAAGCAAATAAGGATATGTATTATTAATTGAGGGTGGTACGGTGGTGCAGTGGTTAGCACTGTCACCTCTCAGCAAGAAGGTTCTGGGTTTGAACCTGCCTGCCGACTGGAGCCTTTCTGTGTGGAGTTTGCGTGATCTCCCCATGCCTGTGTGGGTTTCCTCCGGGCTCTCTGGTTTCCTCTCACAGTCCAAAGACATGCAGTTTAGGTCAACTGGCTACTCTAAACTGAGAGTGAGTGTGAATGGCTGTCTGTCTCTGTGTTAGTCCTGCAGTAGATTGGTGACCTCTGCCCAGGGTGTACCCTGCCTCTCACCTGAAGTCAGCTGGGATAGGCTCCAGCTTCCCCACAACACTTAAAGGATAAGTGGTATAGAAAATGGATGGATGAATTAATTAATTAGATTATTTTGAGGCAGTTAAAAGAGCTGGGTTTTTTTTTTTTAATCATTAATGCACCAAGCTGGCCTATAAAGCCTTCATCTTGTCTTGATGATGCTAAAAATGTTTAGTCAGTCCTGATCATCACATGAAAACAGATGGACCTTCTGATTGATGTCCACAGCCCAGTAGCACAACAAGAAGCCTGTTTTGTAATTTATTTATCCCGCATGCAAGTTGAGACCTGATCTACTTGTAATGAATGTGTGTGTGTGTTTGTGTGTGTGTGTGTGTGTGTGTGTGTGTGTGTGTGTGTGTGTGTGTGTGTGTGTGTGTTTGTTTTCACCTGCTGAGAAATCAGGGAGAGTGACTGTCCTCCATCCACAGTGGGAGGGAACAGCAGAGGGAGCTTTTGGAAAAGCAGCACGAGTCTCATTCTGCGAGCAGCACAACAGATGCCAGACGTGTCTGCTGAAGGATGCAAAGTCAGAAAAATAATGTCAAGGAAAAATTCATACCAGATGGACTGACACAATTCCAGATCTAAGGAGCTAGACTGTCCCAGATCCAAGGAACTGGAGCGTTTCATGCGTATCTACATCTCACAGGAAGCCCATGAAGGACAACTGTTCTCGCTTTCAGATCCGTGGGAACTGATGCCTGCCCCGAGACGGTTTCTAGTCGCCTCCACCTCTATGCCGCTTGCGCTGGGATGGGGCTGGAACGTGTGTGTGTATCTTGGACTTCTTTCCCTGCTTCTTCTGCTGATGGGACTCCTGCTGTGGATGGTGCTGAAGCAGCTGAGGAACTCTGTGGGAAACGGAGCCATGCAGTCCGGCCGCTCTTTCAGGGAGCCGCACTTTGGAAACTGCAGGAGCTTCAGGTTCTGAGAATGAAAACACTGTGGAAAACTGTGGATTTTTAATGTTACAAGGAGACAAAGTTCTGGGGAAGACTATTTCTGAAACCATTACTCTGAGTGGAATGACGCAGTGGACTGAGAATTCTCTGATCTACAACAAAAGGAGAAAAGAAATGTTATATGATGTTTCTAAACTGGTTGAACAACACTTACTATTTTATTAATGTATTTTGTGTTGATTTTTATTAAGAAAAGGCATGCTTCTTTCTCTTTACATACTGACTTTATGTGCTTACATGCTTTTTAATTAGACAGTAAATAGTTTACCTGGAGCTTTTCACTTTAACATAGACTCATAAATGTAAAATATTACATATGCATTCTTAGACTAGATGGTGACTACTAGTTCATTTTTACATGTTTACCATAATTGTTTATAAATGCTTCATATACAGGTCCTCAGTTGAATGTCTATGTGCAGTCTAGTGTAAAATCCTGTATTTATATGACATATTGCACCCTGTAGTCTTTCATCCTGTGTCTGCAATAGTCCCGATCTGACAGCCTACAGCAACACGGTTTCTAAACATGATTTTTTTTCACTTCTAATTAAGTCCAAGACGTCAGAACGCCATTCATGCCAAAGGCAGATGTTCCTGGAAGAGGAATCAGTGAACGCCCAATTTTCAGATATCCGTGCCTCACTGCCTCGGCCGTTGACAGTAAAGCGTGAACTCTTTTCACCGTTTGAACATGCCATTATGTTTTTCAAAAAGGTCTAAGATGAAAAAAGGTCTGAAAGAAAAAACATCTGCAGGCCACAAACTGTTGAAATTCACACATCAAGTCAATAATAATGATAAGTTTCATTCATTATTCATCGAAATATATTTCCATAAGGACTTTGAATTCTGATGAATTATGGAGGTCTGCTTTATATACGCCTGCAGGTGTGGCTTTGTGGACGCGTGTGTTTGTGTGTGTTATTTTACAGTCATGGAATAAGAGATGGCTCTCAGGAGACCCCAGGAAAGAAGAGTGCTGAACCAAAAACTGCTTTGACGTGATGCATTTTATTAAATCTATATGATTTTTGCTTAGAATGAATATAGTATTTTATAACTACAAAACATTTTAGTGCAATATTCTGACAAGGAAAAGTGCTGCTTATTGAGCTCTTATATCTAGAACAAGTACATGACACACAGACCCAGAGATTCAGAACAACATCATTTAATTGATCACACACACCAGATAATATATCTACATCCTTTAGGTGATGATGCTGTACTGGATTAAATGGGAGGAATAAAGTCAAATATTGCTTAAAGGTGAAGCTTGTAATGTTTCTAGGCTTTCAGTAGGAATATAATTTATCATTTTAATTGCCACGAAACAGACCTGGCTAATTCCTTCGTTTCAGGTTTCTGTTTTCCTTTTTTTTTTCTGGGCCAGAAATTAGCTCCGCCTCCTGCTACTTCTGCGTCTCTTCTCTCCTTTTGGTGTGTAGTGTGCTGTTTTGTCCATTTCTGATGAGAAATCCTAGTAACCATAATGTATATCCTACAGCCCACTATGTGATTTATACACACCACTTGTTTACAATTTGTTTTACATGTTATTTGCAAGGCTTCGTATTAGGTTCGTTGGCAGATTAGCAAAATAAGTTAACTGTACTAGTTATGTACAATCAGCAGGGGGCGCCAACAATCTCTGCTACTTGCTTTAAAGCTTTATTTTTCTTCGTAATGTCTCTATAAACATTTGATGAAAGGAAACTGAATAGGAAAGAAGAATCATTCAAGCTAATAGTTAGGATTTGTTGCTTTAGTGTGTCATACAAAGTTTGTATAGAATTAAGAAAATCTTGACTGAAATGTCAGTTTGTCGCTTGTTAGTGTGAATGTAGCGTAAAACGTAGTTTCAGCAGAGGGGGTGGAGTCGGGTTGGGGAAAGCAGTTGCCTTGTTAATGTTTCCAATCTGCTATTGCACTTTATGGTCTGGTACATTTTGCCAATAAGCACAGCTAAGAGTCAGCTAGCCGACTTTCACACAAACTAGAGACCTTCCCGAAGCCTGTTGGCAAACATGCAACGCTAGCCAGGTTCCATTGCAGTTTTGTGCAAAATAAAAGCTATTTATTATTTTTTTTCCATTGAGCGATGTTATGAGATTAAAGTTGGGTTTTCTCCTCTCGCGATAACTCTTAGAGAGCTCTCTTTTTTTTTTAGCTCTTCATGTCATTTCATGTGTCTTAAATATGAAAAATGCATTTCTATTTCAATTTTGCAAAAGATTGCAAAAGATTGACACCTCAAGCGAGTGTAAAATCTTTTTTGCGATATTTGAGAGTTTTTTTCAAAATTTCCATTACTCGTGTTTCAGTTCACAAATGCAAACTGTGTATTAAGCATGTTTATGGAAACACAGCTAATGTCTTATTTGTCCAAGACAAAAGGGTCAACTTATTTGAGTCCAGTGACTATACCTTCCTCAGAAGTGCTCATTGTGTTGTAGTGTTTAAAAATGTTCTCACTAAAAACAAATGTATACATGGACAACCAGCGAATCGATCAGATTACAACCTTCAACATTATGAAGGCCGTAGCCAGAAAAGTGTACAAAAAATGAGTGGAGCGTCGAGCTCTTTGAATAAGACTATGTCAAAATGACTGGATCACTGACGTAAATATCAATATATAACAATACAGCAGCTGGACACAGAGCCCTGTATGAGCAGAGCCTGTGCTATCCTTTTCATTCACGCCATAATCTGTTCAAATAAAGTCTGTAGTCTCACTGATGAGATATCATCAGGACCTGAAAGAGCGGCCTCATAAACAACTTCTACTCGGGAATAAACGCCTCACTGCTGATGATATGCCAAAAAATAATCTACAGTGAGTCACAGTGAGTTATTCAGCCTCCTAGGCTGTCTACCTCAAACGAAACACTAATTATAGCACGTGCTCATTCATGTCAATACTGCTTTTCTTGTCTGTCTGTTTAAAATGTTCATGTATATTATTTCTTTACATCATGTAACCACATAACTGGTTCATGTGTAACATTTTTTTTAATTCAGTGTGCAAATATTTCATTGAACGTGCAATATTTCCGTTTCTGTGGACATTATTCTTATTTCCTCTCCATTTCTCTTTTACACAAATATGCAATATGTCCTGTATGTTTATCATATACACTCTTCCCATTGTTATCGATCATCCCTTTCCAGAGGAACCTTATGAGAATTCCTAATCTTAAATCCTAATCTTAATCCTAATCTTAATCTTCTTTTTCTTTTTTTCTTTTTTTTTTTTATAAAACACAACCACACAGTGATCATCTGGTAAATTAAGTCAGGGTTAAGGTTATACACACGTATTTGGTGCTTAGCTTTGATAATGTGTACATGCAACCTGATAGTGTTGTGCTATGAAAACTTCCATGCTTGAGGCTTCTTATCAGACAGCTAATATACAGATAAACTCAGACGAGTTGAAGGATGACTAGATGCGACTTTGTGATGTGCATGCTGCTGGAGCACATCGTATATCATTCTAGATAATAAATCTTTGAATCCTACTTTGGCCAGATTTCTGAGATGACTGAATTACAGGGTGCTGGCACTTCCTTCATCCACTGTCAAACTCGAACCGTTGGGATTTAATAATGATAGCAAAAAATGCTGCTAGAATCAGTTTGCAGTTTGTTGTGTATTGTGTTGTGTTGTTGTTTGTAGAATGTTGTGTGTAAGTGAGTGCTGGGACATTGAATCCGACTCAACACCACACTGTGAAATGGTTTAAACAACTTCAGCACTAAATATACTGTGAACGATTTAACTAACAGAGTTTTTAAAACAATGCTAGAGTCAAATCCTATATATTTTTTGTATTTCATAATTAGCATTTCAAAAAGTATTTCTTTTATTTAGTCTAAATTAATTTCACTGAGTAAATTTAATCATTACTTATTCCAATCAGTAACTCCAGATAAACCTCTCCATCCATGTACTTGCAAAAGCTCTACATATAATAAATCTTACTGGTGACTGAACCCAGAAGTGAATCTGAATCATCTGGAATGTTTATGAACCTTTGGAGGTTCATATATTATTCATATATAATTCTGTTGTGTGTTGTCTGTGATGTGTGTGTGTTGTGGACCAACAACAAGAATAGTTCCTAATACATGTAAATATGTATATGGTAAATGTATATGGTGAATACAGTGATTCTGATTCTTAATTCACCATCCACTGATCCATTATCTATACTGCTTACTCATTAAGGGTCACGGTGAAGCTGACGCCAACCACAGCTGACTTCAGGTGAGAGGTGGGGTACACCCTGGAAATCTATCGCAGGGCTAACATGGAGACGAACAACAATTTATACTCACATTCACACCGATGGGCAACATAGAGTAGCCAGTTGACCTAATCTGCATGTCTTTGGGAGAGGAAACCGGAGCACCCAGAGAACATGCACACTCCACACTGAAAGGCCCCGGTCAGCCGACAGTGCTATCCACTGCACCACCATGATGCCCATTCTTGAGCCTACTATAAATAATAAAAAAAGACTTTTGTGAGAACTTTTGTAAGAACAAAAGTGTGAGTGGAAATTAGAAAACATACAGTACAATACAGTAATCAGTGCCAATACTTTTGGAGTTGACGCTAATGCTACATTCAATGCAAGTTCATTCAAAAGTCCAATTTCTGAACGTCCAAATTGATAAAATTGGTTTATGTACATAAATGTGAAATTTTTGAATGTTTGAGATACCGCGTTGTGTTCAGCGTTTGTCTCTTCTTGAAGAGCAAACTGAAGTGTTCAGAATGATTGCTGATAATTAAAGTGTTGCTTGTCAGACTAATCAGAGCAGTCAGAGAGATGTGGCAAATAAAAACGATGTAGGCATCTTCCAGGTTGTACCTGGATTATAAAGCGACCCTGGAGAGTAGCAATCATTTGTACTTGTCTTTTTTAGTTTTCACTTTGAAAGCACGATTAGCTGGAATTATCGGCTTATGAACGATGATGAGAATTGATTCATTGTCTTTTTCCCTGCTTTGCTTGGACCTTTTTTTTTCTAGGGAAAGAAATAGAGGAAAATAAACCACATCTTCACAGTTTTGGAAAATCTCAAAATCCCATACTGTTTCTACTTTTTACTTCAATACTCAAAACGTCAGCTCTTTAAATGATCATTTTCATGACAGCATTATAACTGAAATATAATGCTTCTTCATTACTGTAGTGTAGGCTCTGAATCCAACATGGCCCAGAAGAGAATAAAACGATTACTGAGGAAGAATCAATGAATAAATGAACATCTCTAGGAATTGGAGTGCAAATAGGATGTATGACAGATGAAGATTACATTTCAGAGTAATTATAATCATGACCTGAAGTTGATCAAATGACAGACTTACATGACTAAAGTGTCTCGACTGTTTTACGAGGTGGAAAAATCATCTCCTCATATCCTCATGCCTGAGCCTTACTTACTCAATCACACCAATTTCATGTATGCTACAATGCAGTCTGTGTGTGTGTGTGTGTGTGTGTGTGTGTGTGTGTGTGTGTGTGTGTGTGTGTGTGTGTGTGTGTGTGTGTG
>JAQQZR010000002.1:4362962-4380299 GCA_030068235.1 Notoglanidium macrostoma | reverse complement strand
AGAAGGGGTCAGGATCACTGGATTCTCTGGAGTAGCGTGTATAGCTCGACAGACAGACAGAAAGGCAGAGAGGGAGACAGAAGAGAAAAAGCAGATTGTTAGGTATGGTTATGGTCACCTAACAGTAAGGAACATAGTATATTTTGTGCTGAGTGCAAGCAGGAACAAACAGATCTTACTACAGTGTCTAAACGAAGCCCTCTCTTATTGAGAAACCCTCTTATGTAACGTTCTACGTATATAGAACTGTTGCGTCCGAGAGTCTTGCTTTGGCGGATATTCTCAACCAGACACTGTAGACTTGTAGATTCCAAGAACTGCTGCTGTGATCATAAGCTGTTTAACATTTGATGATTTATAACTTTTTTTAATCTGGTCCTCTCAAGGTTTCCTGATGTTGTTTTCCTTGCCATCCTCATCTCCGGTACCTCTTGTTTGCTTTTTAGAGCTCTAAATGCACATACAGATTTCTGTTTGTATTGTGACAATGTCTATGGTTAAAAGCACTATAGAAATGAAATGTACTTGAACAACTGTGAAGCTGTAGTTAAAAACTCAATGGTGGATCATCCAAACTTTTAGCATCCTTGAACTTTTGCTCAGTTTGTCCTGTTTTGGGGCACCATTATGTAGACATGGGATTTCCATTTCAGAAAGAACTGAACATAATCTGAGAGCTAGTGATGGGTATGAGACCCTGTATATCAAGTCAGAGTGAAGACCAAGACCTTAAATGGTTGCGTCTGAGTCAAGACCAAGACTCTGGGATTTTGGGGCAGTCGAGACCAAAGAGTATTTGGAGGAGGTGAGACCGAGTCAAGACCAAGACCTAAAAAAAGTTCATTTTCAAGACCATGGATTTAATTATTCTTATTTAGACTTGTCAGACCATCACCCCTATTAATATTCATAAGTCAAATTTCTGAAGGGGAGATTGGGGCTTGTTGGCTATGGGGGAGTTTGGCACACAGTACAGCTCCAGCTCTGTAGAGGCAGTTGAAACAAAAATGGAACATAAAATGTCTGCCCTCTTCACACGGACATGGTCTTGAAGTCTCCCTCTAAAATTACGTCCAACCCATGCCTCTCTAGTCCGAGACCGATTCAGGATCGAGTAGAATTGCTTTCAATTCTTACATAATTGTTTACACTTCAGGCAGTTTAATCACTTGGAATTGAAAACAAGCCAGATTAGCAACTGCCTCAGTGCATCACTGCCTAAATGCCAAGTGATGAATGTCTTTGAGAAATATTCAGACACCAATCCGACATATCCGCGCTGCAGTGCATAGCGAGTTATGAAGAACGTTAAAACCACAACCAACTTCTGCGGAACTTAAGTGGGGTGTACGAAATCAGGTAAACATTTTATTCAAGGCCTGCATAACACTGTCATATCATATATATAATTCTCACACAATGAACAGTTATGATCAAAAAATATCTAGCACCTGACATTATCATCACATACAGAAATATGAAGGCCTAGCAACAAATGAGCAGTGAAATAATTTTGCTCTTGGTACCACTTATTTAAAAATTACACAGGCTTTTTTTTTGTTTGTTTGTTCTTCTTCTTCATTTTTTTTTTTACAGTGACTTGTTACATTCACACTTCGATAGTTTGCCAGTGATCATTTGAAACTGCCAAGAAAAACAGGATTTCTAATAGCTAAGAGACCTGAGATCTACAAAAATAGGATTTGGCATCAGTGATCAGTGAAATTTTCTTTGTGGAGAGATCTATAACTACACCTACAAACTCCAGCTCATGAGCTTTTGTTAGTATCATAAGGAGGGCAGTGCTTTACACATATTCATTCATAGGAACTAAATTACATAAAAACTGCCACACTGTTATTTCCTCTAAAAAGTTAGAGATGGTAGTATCGATGTGTAAAAAAAAAAAAAAAAAAAAGGGTCTTGAACATTGAATTTCAAGACACAGAAGTGACGAGGATGGCATTTTGTCCGCCAAAGAAGAACGCTCTTTTACATACGATTTCAAAGTGACGTCAACTATACCATAAACATAAAGGCATTTTATGTTCAATGACAGTTCATTCAGCCTCTGCATGGCTCAACAGCGATCCCATATTGCATTATCACCACAGTATTAGCACATATACAAGCATGTGTTTATATACATACATATATATAGATATTCTCTAAGGTTGTTGGCTCATAAACGGCATGGTCCCTTTAAAACGCAGTTTTTGCTGCAGGTAGTTAATGCCTTGTACAAAAAAAAAGAAAAGAAAAAAAACAAGGAATCCTCCAATCTCATCCCTCAGACAAGCTGGAGAGAAGTTCAGGAGATTAAAAGTGAATGTAGAATGTTGAACGTGCACAAAAACCTGACTGCACAATGACTGTAAACACGGATTTTGTGTATCTATCGTATACAGTGGCTGAATGTTGTATGATTATGTCCATGACTCCACAATTGCTGTAACTGTCTGATGTGATGTTTGCCAAGGAAAAATATAGATCCATGTAAATGTTCATAAATGTTCCAGTGTTGGAGTTGCTAGTTTATTAGTTACTAATAAACTTGAAACTCAGTATGGAGTGGAAAGTGAAGACGAAGACCAGGTTGTGGTTGTTGTGTCTGGGCGTCCTCTTCTGATCCCATCCCCCATGTTAAACTGGGACCGCTGTTCATCAGGTGGGTCTGAAAAAGGACAGGTAGAATAATGTAATGTACCATAAGCTTAAAGTATTTACCGAGTTATGGATTTCAGCAGAGGTGCCAACATCAATAACACAAAACGTACTAGTGTGTATGCACAAGGAACAAAAAAAACGTGAACCAAATTTTTTGGTCTTACCACGACTTAATAATTAGCAGCTCCTACAATAGTCCCGCCCACTTGTTTTCTATTGGCTCAAGACTCAGGCTTGTGAATTTACATGTGCATCTTGTCAAATTCGGTGCGAAACGAAGCAAATTTGCCTCTTTCATGTCATTTCCCTTTTAGTGAATTAGCTATTCTGCCTAGTGAAATGTGTTTGCACTTAGTCTGACCTAAGTCTTAACTAGGGAAAAAAAAAGTTCTTTAAATGTCTCTTCTATCACCATAGCAAGAGGTCAAATTTGTAACTGTTATGGGGTTAAGTGCCAATGTTGGCACCTCTGTACAGGTGAATAAATTAAAGGCTTTGAAAATGCCCGAGAACTCACAGTCTAGAGTTTCAGTCAGTTTCCAGCAGCACTAAAAAAAAAACAGAGCGAAAGAGAGAGAGAGAGAACGTGAACGTGATTCAAACAGCAAACGGAGATGTGAGAACTGAGAATAAAAATTAGAGCTGTCCAGGGTTCCCACTCGTTTTTAGAAAAAGAAAAACATTTCCAGAACTTTTCTATGATGTATAGAAATGTAGGACGGCTGATATTCACAGAGGGCCATCTGCAGAAACAGAGCCGAACCTTACCTTAAATTACAGTTGGAAACAAATGCAGATGGATCCAAGATGGATGCCTGATGTTACCTAGCAGCCAGTCAGTAAAGTTATTTCAAATAAAAGAAGAGGACTGATGGTAACTGAGCCTTTGCGTACCTATAAAAATGACACCTATAGTGTCCAGCGATTAAATATAGTGCAAAAAAAAAAAAAGAATTTTTTTTTTTTTATTGGCCAAGTCAGTCATCCAGTGTTAAGGACATCCATGTACATATGTCTCAGCTCTTCAGGTCATGTGGTATGATGATGTAACATAATATATATAGTATTGTAATAAATTATTTCACTTAATGCACTTTTCAGAGATGTTGAAGGTGCTGCAATATCTTTCATTTGTTACAAACTTTTTTTTGACTGAAAGCAGCTGATATATGTTATATACTTTTGTAATGTTTTTAAATACTTTTTTTTTTCTCTTCAACAAAGTTTTGAATTGAATTTTCATTTTAGTTCAAATGTATACATGTCTATAGATCTTCCCCCACCAGTTTCAGTGTTATATAATTTCTTTGTTGTACACATTAAAGGTCCACTATGTATTATTTTGAGGGTTCCTATTAGCGGAAACGGCGTACATATTCCATAATATGCTTATGGAACTCATAAGTATGTTTTCATTCGTGTATAATTACATATAACTATGAATCAGCGTGTTTAGAAAGCTTAGAATGAGCCCTTTATATCTACATATGGAGCGGGTCCACCTCTACGGAGACGCCGTGTTGCGCCTTCCACATTTCATGTTTTCACAAATGGAAGCGGGAATCTGGAAGGAAGCACCGGAAGTACGACAAAGAAGAAGAAAGAAAGACAATGAAGTGGAAATAAGAGGAATCTGTGTTCGCTGGTGATGATTGACAAGTGGATGATCAGACATATTAATTAGCATGGAAAAAGCAAGGGAGTGTGAATGTATGTTCTTGGAGATACGTTACAGGCACCTGACGGCCACCGTTCGCTCTAATACATGCTTGGAAAGGGAGGGGTAAGAGAGGGGCATTCAGGTGGTTGAGTCCTACATAATGGACCTTTAAATAAAATTACCTACTCAGTTTTTTTATTAAAAAATTTAACAATCCTGGTCTTTTTGCAAACGTACAGTGTATATCGTGATACATACGGTCATCTCATAGAAATGTCTAAATATCATGATACAATATTTTTGTCATATCAGCCATGCCTAAGTTGTTAATGCTGAATGAATTATATGTCAAGGAAGACTTGCAACCCAAATATATTTTAAGCAGGGATGAATTTACATTATATTTATACTATAATCAGTGACCTGCCATTTGTAACGTTGCAGGAATGTGTAGTGCATGCATGTGTAAACTCCAATAACGTGTTCATCTTTTCACACATGACACTACAGCTCACCATAAAGCTCAAATGTTTTGCACTTAAATATGGAGGAACAATCTTAGTAGCGTAATTTAACACTTTACAGGACATTTTATGGTTTCCCCGTTTACCAGGTGTTGTTCTGGACTGCAAAATGAGTGTATAAATGTACAGGTTTTCCAAGATATGTGGGAACCCTGACTGTCAGTGGTCAAACCTGTGAGACGTGAACTCAAGGCAGACAAACAGAAAGATGTGCTCATCACTTCTAATCCGGCGACAGTCAGTACCTTTGTGGAGTACTGAGGAGTAAAAAACAACGGTTCCTCCTTGGTGTCACCAGTCGCCATGGCGAGGGGGCGCCGAGGCTCGTGGGAATCGAGTCATAGTGTCATAGGCAGGGAGGCTTAAGGAGAACAAGTAGAGAAATGATCAATGCCACCGTACTTTTTTCTTCAAGACTCACTCATTCCCTTTCAGTGTGCCAGAGGAGCAGGACGAAAGCGTTCCCATGCCACACAGGACACCACAGAGTTCACCCGCTACACGGACTAACTGTCTGTTAACAGTGTGTCTAAATAAGGAACGTGATCGCTTAGCTTTTTATTAAAAAAAAAAAAAAGTTTAAGCCTCTTAAAACATACAAGAAATCAGATGTACAGAATTAAAGTGCTGCTTGGGGGCGCTTTCGCACTCTTCTCAACAGTCAGTGCACATTTTCACATGTAATCCTATGAGACACAAAGTCGATGTTAATTTGGTCACAGTCGCACTTCCAATGTAAAAAAAAAAAAAAAAAAAAAAAAGGTAAAAATTTTCAGAAAGTTTTTTTTTTTTTTTTTACATCCCTACCAATCAGGTCGCCAGTTAAGAAAAAAACAAACATGGTGAAAAATTTGTCTCGTTCGTAATGAATTGAAGATATTAGGGTTGGGCAATATATCGTTAAATTATCGTATCCTGATAGGACCATTCATATCAGCCAACTTAATATATCGCGAGTATCGCGATACAGCAGAATAATCATGTTTCCTCCGGAAATGAACCTGAAGCTGCAGTTTTTTTACCCCCCCACCAGTACATCAACGAAGAGTTTGCGTAATGTAGCATGATATGTAGAATTAGCCCAATAAATATTACACTTATTAAATTACAACCTTACTGTGTGCACAAGAGCTTGTGAGCGCCCCCTGGCTCCATTCTGCATATGCTGCATGTTCTATGGTGTCTGAACATTATTTTCATATCATAAAATATCGTGATAATTATCCTTATTGTGAAATTGTCAGAAAATATCACAATATAATTTTTAGGTCATATTGTCCAGCCCTAGAAGATACTGAAAATATTTGGATGTTCCAGTGTTGCAATATAACTCAAATTAGCAATGGGTCTATTCCAGGAACATTCTGGCTAGATAGTTAGTGGACACTAGCTAGTTGAACAGATAAGACCGTTGTCATGGTTACAGTGTGCGCATCCCATGAGCCACTATTTTTCCACTCAAGCAAATGATTACTCTGTAACAACAATGCTGAGTGTGAAAGCGCCCTCATATAGTCTGTTTTAGGTAGACACACTGACCTCCCTGACCCACAGCGGGGCGAGTGTAAGGTCTCTTTCATACCAGACACAGTGGGACGTGTGTGTACGTGCCCTGTGTGTCATGTCAGCGTGGTGCTTAGTCCTGACCTCTGTTACACCACCAGGTCTGAGAAACTGAGACGACTCGAACACAGGCATGCAGTTAGTATATAAAAACAGCCCGGTGCAGGAATAATGGTCGAGTCAGAGTCACATGCAGGAACATTCTGCACACGAAGCAAAAGAATAAACAAATAAATAAAATGAATTTGAAATTATTTGAGATCATGATTCAGATTTATTTGGGGGGCGTGCAGTTAGTACTGAGCTCAGACACGGGCTGTACTGGCTGAGCTACTGTACCTAAGACGCTAACTAGAAAGGGCATGTTTGCACCCAGCATGCATTGCACCTCCTACACTTGATTATACTCCCTTCAGTCCTGTCACCAAAAACCTAAAGGTGGGCGATACGACAATCTTGTTACCGTGACTAATCTCTAAAGCATATCAATAGTGAAGACCTGATCAGCCAATAGCATCACAGAGGCAAATTAAATACGCATAGCAACAAGTATCTGATTGGTTGTTAGCTAAATATTTTTTTTATAGAACTGTGCAAAGGTTTTAGGTAAAATTTTCCTGTTTACAAAGCTCTGGGTGAGCACAAAACATGATTTAATGGCAAATTACCTTTTGTATAACCTTTAAAGATTAGAATAAGGCTATAAGTTTTGTTATTAACAAATTTTGCAGCTAATTTTGACTAGTGCCATTGATGCTGAAAATAAACCCACATTTCTCTGCTAGCAAAATTTGATTTGAAAGAGTTTTTCAAAAATAATGACTCATCAATGTCACTTCTCTTTCACCGGCCAATCAAAATCAAGAAGGGGGCGGGACTTACGATATTAACACGGTCAACAATGGCAGAGGAGAAGTCAGCCCTGGCTGTCACTGACACACCAGCTATTTACGAACTAACATTGAAGGGTTCTCATGATCAATATTTGAAATCAACTAAATTTCTTTCCATCGTTTTAACTAACCTTTCTAAAATAAATAGAGAATTGACGTTCACAACGTAGGAATGTGGAAGTCCTAGATGTTTTTTGTAACCTAGCAACAATAAGCACGTGAGAAAAGCGCTCTGTCAGTGCTCTAAAATGAGGACGTGGGCCCTGCCAGTGCAAAAAAAAACATTGGACTAGTGATCGGAAGGTTGTGAGTTCAAATCCCTTCAAAAAATCAGTTCAAATCAGTTCATAAAATAAGATGTATGTAAGTCGCTCTGGAAAAAATGTAATGTATAGTTTCTGTATATATCTCTTCAATTGTTACTCGGATAATTAAATACTCTAAAGTACTTTTAGGGAAAAAAGGTTCCATCTAGCAACCTAAAGGTTTCTGTGAGAAAGCTTGGATACAGAACCACAAAAAAAATGAGGGTTTCCCTTTCAGAAAATGTACTAAACAGAACCCCTTTAGAAACCATTAAACATCCCAAAACCTCCTGAGGAACCATTTTATCACTAAAAGTGACATTTCTTGTATTTTATTTATTTATTTTTTAAATTGGCACTATCATTTTAGCCAGTGAAAATAAACACATATTTGCCGTATCGCCCACCATTCCCAAAACCTCGCATGCAAATCAGTACTGTAGATCGATTCAGTGCAGGGGGTTCGGTTCTGTTTACCTTGACATTACAGGGTTTTGGATACCTTGTATATGCTCATTATAATAACCATTATTACCAATTTCCATACTGAAACGAAACATTAAATACAAACAAAAATCAACAACAAAATAAGCAATGAGACGAATGACATGCGATTGGACAGTTAGGCCTCGTCAATGTGCAGGTGAGCATAAAACAGCACAAGTACAAATCGTAAGAGTTTCAGTGTATTAATGCAAAAAATTTAAAATTATGTACACATACTGTATGTGATATGTAATATACTTGATGATTTTAACAGCCCTTTATGTTAAACAAGGGAGTCATTTTGAAAAAAAAAACCAAAACAAAAAAAAAAACAAAAAACCAAACAAACACAAACAAACACACACAAAACACAAAGACAAGCAAGACCCTTCACCGGAGAAGCATTCCAAGGCTTAAGCTTAAGAACGAAGATATTATTGTACAAAAAGATTTCATATTAATGAGGTTCTCAAGAGGAGAGCAGGAGGAAAATTGGAAAAAAAAACACAACAGCTTACGTTTTCATGGGAATTGTGTCAATGCTAAAAAGATACAAGACAAGCAAAAAACATTAATCTTCCACCATAGAGGCTTATGTACACTGACATGTCTCCGGTCAAGACACTTGGTGATTCTTTTCAATACAATGAAAACACCGAGTATCTACAATATAGACTTGTTATTTTTTTCTTAAAGTGCAAAGTGCTGGACAGAGAGAGACAAATAATGGAGGAAGATGGAAATTGCAAGAATCGGTTATCATAATGTGAAGTGCCAAGTTCCTGAGACAGAGGAACTGAGACCGAGGAAAGAATGGGGGGGGAAATAGAGGGAAAAAAAGAAGGGATAAGAAAAAGAGAGAGAGAGAGAAAGAAAAAGGAGTGATGAGAATTTTTTTTACTTCCACACTACTGTAAGAAGCTTCCAGAATTCTGACCACCTCCAACTAAATAAACGGTGCTTCAATTTAATCATCATCGTCCTCATCACGGGTTGTGCTTTAGTTGTACTCACTCGTCATAGACGTCCTCGGTGTCCATTCTGCGGTAGAACTTGGCCAGCCTCACAGAAAGGATGATGCTGGGCAGCAGGAAGAGAGTGGAGCAGCCCAACCCGAACCAGAACGTGTTCTGCAAAACACACAGACTCAAGGTTCACAGATGGTTTACGAATTCCCATATCTGATTGGTCCGAAGGTCTTCATTCATTTTTTTTTTCAACAACAGCAGCTGTAACCGTTCCGGCTGACACAAAGCAGGTTGGGTCCATGGAGTCACACTGCCAAATTCTGACGTGCTGCATTTCGTGGCAGAAATCGAGATTCATCAAACCAGATGATGTTTTTCCAATCTTCAACACTCTAAACCCCACTTTAGCCTCAGATTCCTGTTCCTGACTGACAGGAGCAGAACCCGACGTAGTGTTCTGCTGCTGAAGCACATCCGCTTCAAGGTTTGCCAAGTTGTACATTCTGAGATGCTTTTCTGCTCACCATGGTTGTAAAGAGTGGTTACTTGAGTTACTAATGAAGTGGCCATTGAGCATTTTGACTCGCATCTCGTTACTCCAGCTGAGATTAAAAGAGCACCCTAACACTGATACATGCTGCATCAATAAGAAGGAAGTGGTTGAAGCATGCTAGCCTCCATAAATGTATAATATCTCAGGATCCTATCTGAGTTTCATTAAGTCTTTATTGTAAATTGAAAGCCCAGGACCTTGTCAATTATCTCAGCATGCTATAAATTGCTGTTCTGAGGTTTTCTGTGAACTGAAACCCTTCAAGAAGCTCTCGAAGGCCACATGGCTCCTGTAGCAGTTATGCACCATTACCTGCTACCAGACTTCTAGATTGCAAACGCCTGATGGCGAATTACTGCTGGTTGTTAGTTTGGAAGTTGGGCAATAATGAGTTTGAATGTGAGATGTCTACAGAGTCTATAGGACTGTTCTTCATTTCTGTCAATTATCCTTGCCCTTGAGTCTTGAGTATTTGGGTTTGACTCAATCAAATGGTGGACTCTTCAGTCTTGTGTACGTGTTATATAGGATTGAACAAACAACCGATCATTTGTCTATAATGTCACATGAAGGGTCAAATGGCATGGCCCTGCAAAAACATCCCTTCTTCCTCTCAGCAAGCACACATATAAACCACTGTTCCCCCTCTCCATTTCCTCTTCCTGCTGATTGCCACTGGGGGGGTTGCCCATGCACATAGCTGGTCCTGTTTCATTCATGCAGAGCCAAAACACAGCTTTTGCTTAGATGTATGCACAGATGTGAACATTGTGTACCCAAGCGGTGGCTCAGCACTTACACTGGGGTTTGGATTCATAAATCGTCTCAGAGTTTGATGATAATTATTCATTATTGAGCAAGTCATCTAACCCCAAATTGCAACCAGAGGATTCTCCATACTGTCACGAAGAACAAATCTATCTTCATCATTCAACCTAAATGACTGTTTTTGGTATCGTGGTATGTGCTTTACATTCTTCCAGTGAGGTATAACTCTTCAGCAGCAGTACAGGAATGAAATTGTTTAGTGAAATGAATAGTTCAGCTAAAATGTTTTCTGACTGGTGTCCGAAGTTTGCGTCTTTAGGATTGGAATAAAACATGATGGAGCGTGCTGTGATAAGGAAATAATCAACGTGGTGGTATGATGCGGGCAAGTTGAAGTTTCTTTATACCTCGGAGACAAGATATACTCTTTTATGGCTGGCTAGCTTGTCTAATAACGTCATATAACTGGACACCTATAAAGTAGATCTTTTGGAAAAAAAAATATAATCGCCGTTCCATATCAATGTGCCGGGAACTTTTGAATGGTAACCATAACAACCATAGTAAATTATCTATGGCAGCCTGCACAGCGGTAACCATAACAACCAAACCAACTAGACCATCCAACCCAATCAGTTATCCTTGTTCAGGAAAACACAAATATACCACAAACGTTTGTTTCTGAGAATAGTGTAGTCTTTCCAGGCCTGTAAATATACAAACGTGTTTAGCTGTTTGGTAACCGGGGGATAAGCAGGATAACGGCCTTTGATGTGTCCCGTTTTACGGAATTAATGGACGAAGAAGAGACGGAGAACTCCATGATCCCTTACAGAATAGCACATCCTGAAGTGTTTATCTTGTACCACAGCAATTTGCAGTACTTACTTACTTACTGTACTTTAATACAGAACAACACATTAAATGTTGTGGAATGTCCAGAAAACAAGTTACCACTTAAGTTCTAACAGCTATAAAGGTTCACTTACCAACCTCTCTTTTTCTCTCACTAATGTGAATCTGCAAAAACTGTCCTGAAGACTTTCATGTGGCGGAAAACTGTTGCAAAGTGCTGACACAAGAGACTCCTTCCATAAAAGTTAAATACACATCTCCTTATGAGAATCATATCAACAATGGTAGAATTTTCTTCATTAAATAACAGCATGTTTTTATTCTGGTTATTACTATGCAGGAATGCCTGTGTATGAGCTGTTACTATAGAAACAATAACGTATTAGAACATGTGCATTAATATAAACCTATTGGTCATGTTACAGCTGGGACTACTGTCCGAGCCATGCTGTTCAGACAAAAGCAATCCACCTTCTGACCAATCAGAATGGAGAACTCAACAGTGATGTGCTATAAATAAATGAAATATGTGTATCTTCCAGATCAGTCCACTACCAACAGCCCTGGCTGCGTCTACTTCCTGTTCCTGCGCTCTCTCTCTGCCTGAAGTCTGAATTTTTAAAGTAACCCTTTCTTGCATAAATTATTTACACATATCCAGATTCCTTTATATTTTCTTGACTTTTTTTTTTTTTTTTTTTTTTTACTTAAAATTGCATGATACATGAATTTAGATTTTGTCTAAATGTCACTTATATTAAAACGTAAATGGATTGTCCATGAGTAGAAAAGAATAAAATAGTATGCCTGAAATAACACATTTTTTAAAAGTTGGTTCCAAAATATGTAATGCTCAAGAAAATATCTTTTCTGAACACACAAATTTTACACCGTTTAGGACAGTTGAACGATGCAAGGAGTTTAAAAAACAAACCAAACAAGCGAACAAAAATGTTCATCTTGTTTCATTTTTACAAATTTATTATTAAAATTTGAAAGTTAGTAAAGATCATAAATGACAAATGGTCTAGAGAGCTACAGAAGTAGTGTGTTAGTGATTTGGAGATGATTTCCATCTTATATTGTACTCAAAGTATAGGATCTCTCACCATCGAATCAAAGAAAAAGCTGCAGGCCAGAATCTCTGCAGTGTCTACGATGTTACTGACAGGTTTGCACGTGGCCACTTCCATCATCAGCTATGAGAGAGAATGAAGGAGGAAAAATGGATGAAATCTTTTACCATTACCACAAATACATCAAATATCTCTAATCTGAAATTCAACAGTATTTTATAATACTCACCGATGTCTTGATCCAATTGATATACTGTTTGAAGTAGCCAATGATATTCTGCTTGTATTTCTCACTCTCCTGCAAATGATACAGAATTTAATCATGAATTATTATATCGTTAGCGTTTATTTAAGAACAGGTACAGGGAAAGCAGCTCGCTATATTACCTGAATGACAGTAAAACTTGCGTTATGAGAGATGAGATACTGCGCCGCATCAGCGAACTGAAGGATCTCTGATATTTTGTCCTAAAAAAAAAAAAAAAAAAATCTCATTGGTAATGGTAATGAAATCATAAAAAACATAATAATATCCTAAAACCTTATCAAGTAAAATGAGATGAATAAAATTCCAATTTAAATCACTTACTGATAGATCTGATGCGGTCCTCTCCAGATACCTGATGCTCTGGTTCATAGTGTTCTTTAAATAAACACAGAAACTTCATTATTAATTTAAGACCAAGCATACAAGTAGGACAATATGGACATGAGTGAGTGCACGACCAACCTAACAATCATGCACTGATGCTAATGTTATGCTTATTAATAAGGCAGCATTTACAAATAATATACTTAAATAAAACCAGCTTCAACAGGCAACAAGCAGACGTCTACATATCAAATTTGTATATTATGATGAATCTTTATTTTAAATATCACAGTTATGCGATAGATATAATTATCATCAGAAAGGAATGACATGGTGGAGCATGCTGTTGTAGGAAAATAATCAACGCTGCAGTGGTGTGATGAAGCGGCGTCACAATTACCGCCCTATATTTGATGATTTTCCTGTAACAGCATTTCCTGACCCGTTGTTATTCCTTTTACATAACAGCCAACGATTACATTTTATTCAGTCATGAAAGAACACCATGCTGGACTTCATTTCATTAACTGTCGTGGAACATCAGATTTGTTGCAGATTTAAACGGTCATTTCCTCACTTCCTCTTGGAATCAAGAAGACATTTTTATTGTTATGCTAGAGTCGTCCTTTCGTATAGTGGCAAGTGTACAGTTGTAGATGTAAGTAAAGCAGGAAAACTGTATGTATTCCGAGTGTGTCACGTCACAGAAAAATTTGTTATTATACACACAGACAAATCTGAATTATTAAAAATAAACCACGCCCAATTGCGGGATACTATCTCTCTCACCACTACGACCTAGTTTTAGGGGAGGGGTTATGCTAATTAGGTGGCTCCGGTGCATCATCGAGCCACCATTTCTGACCTGCCAAAAGAACATCTGGAACACAAAAGTGATGGAAAACGCGCCGAATCCGCAATCAGTAATATATAGTTTACGGTCTTTTCACATGTTTTCAGCAACTATTTTCTAAGACGCATAAGGTCTTTAAAAACAAATCTCTGAGTTTGCTTTACACGGTCTTTAAATCCTAAATAAACATTTTTTACACGAGTCTTACATATAATTCTTTGTGAAACGACAAATTCTTAATTTGAATTGAGAAGGAAGAACATACAAACTATAAATATGATGTCAAACTGTGCATCATGCCAATTCAGGAAACAAAAGTTAATTATAAAGTATGAAGGTTGTGTCAAGGTTTTGTGCCAACAAATGAATATAAATTCATGGAGTGAACACACACACACACACACACACACACACACACACTCACACACACTCACACACACTCACACACACTCACACACACACACACACACTTACCCTTGCGCTAACATATTTCTTGAAATTGAAGTTGAAAGATTAGGAAAAGACAGACAGAGAAAAAGGTAAGAGACAGCAACACTAAGCGAAAGAAAGAAACTTACTATGGAGTTGGGGAAATTACATCAATAAAGCACTGATGATAAATGATCATTAAATGCTTTACAGGAATCCAATTTTAATAAAACAAAAAAAAAAAATCTTATTGTAGATTGATGCGGGTTTTCATAACTTACAGATGTGTGAAAGTCGTTAATTTGTAAAATGCAATTATTCCCCGTCACCAGATTATACTCGTGCTAAACGTAAAAGCAACACACTGACATGCAGACAGACTGTCTGTGGTCTGTGGTACAAACATCATACGGTTGCTTGGAGGTGGCAGTTTAATTTCCTGCTCCTCAAACATGCCAACACCTTGTCTGTCTTGTATCAGTTTTTTTTTTTTTGCCTTGCAGTATAAACCAACACTACACTCAGAGTTATTATAAACTCGTATTTCGGTTACAGTACACGTAACCAATATTACATTTGAGTTTTAGGGTTATGAGAACAGCAGCAATAAGAGCAAGAGAATAATACACACGCAAAATCAGTCTCAGTATAAGAAAACATCTCATGTCCTGTTTTATATGTAACGTACGCTTACGTCAGAATCGTGAAAAATATAATCACTAGGTGTTTTTTTTGTACCATTCTGTGTAGTCTGTCGAGACTGCCAGGATATCAGCAGTTTATGAAAATGTTAATGGAAGCTCATGACCTGTAGCTATGCATTGTGCCGCTGCCACATGATTGGCTGATTGGTTAAATGCATGACTACGCAGACAGGTGTTCCTAATAAAGTGCCTGGCGAGTGTATACAGTATATATCAGCTGATGCTAATAGTATACGGCCACCTGACCATCTTTCCCAAACTGTTGTCACAACGTTTGAAACACACAACAGTCTAGGATGTCTTTGTACATCATAGCATTCCAATTCCCCTTCAATGAACACCTTTAGGATGAACTGGAAAGCCATCTGCACCCCAGACCTCCTCAGACGACATCAGTACCTGACCTCACTAATGCAGAATCCAGTGGAAAGCCTTCCTAGAAGAGTGGAGTTCATTATAACAGCAAAAGTGGGACTAAATCTGGAATAAGCTGTTCAACAAGGACATATGGGTGTGATGGTCAGGTGCCCACAAACTTTTGGTGATAGTGTACAGTATTTATGCAGCACTTGATATCCAGCATTGCTCACTCGCTCTTAACCATCAGTCCTACATGAGAAATTTCTCTACGTTTCACATCAGACACGGGGTACAACCAGGCTGAACATTTAGTACTGAAAAAATTATTGAATAGCTACGGGATGAGAGAGAAAGTGATTACCATGGACTGTTGAAGAGGTACGACCTGAGTGGTGTAGATCTTTCGCAGTGTGCTGGCGTGGCCCTTGAGTGAAGTCTGGACAGGTCCTTCAGGCTGAAACAGAGACATAAGTCATACTCAAAGCATGTAAGATTAATAAAGAAAGAAGTTGTTCACATGTTTAGTTAATATGTATTCAGGTTTGGGGGATTCTTCCAGCAAACACAGATCGTCGTTTGAACTTCACATGTCGCCTAGCTTGAATGAAATAAAACGCAGTAGCTGAATATCTACTGGTACAGAGCTGAACAACCATCCTGACGGCCCTTAAACACTGCTGAGTGACTGATGAGGATGTTTATTTAACATTAATGGAAGGAGTCTTCAGTGTCTGTGCTTTCTGTCACTACATCAATATGCTTTCGGTCTCTGGAGTCTTCGTTACAGAGGTCTTGAATTTTGCATTTACTTGGTCACATGACAAGCAGTTTGTTTTGCCCATGATCCACGACATTAAAGGGGCCGGCTCTCACTTCCCAGAATGCACTGCGTTGCTTATGTTTGGATTGCTTATGTGCTACCTGCTAGCTCTCTGTGCAGCAAAACCTGAGCAAATTCACTGTTGGTGATCGTATAGAAATCATAAAGTTATGACGTACGGTAAGCGCTTTACATCCAGTGCTAAGATCAGATCAGGTTAACTATTAACATTATAAAAAAATGATATCTGGCACTGTAGGAACACCTGCTCATTAGTTGAAAAACTGGAAAAAACTTTTATTCAAATGAAGCTTATTTTAAACCTTGGAAACAGGAGAAATGATAAAGACAGAATGATGTCTATAGAGAGAAAAAACATAAAGCATGGTACGTCTGGTACTTTTGGCCCCAGTAGACGCTGGCTCAGCACTGCCCCAACGTGTGTACATGTGATGAATGTATATGTTCTATCGCCTACATTACAGTTCGGCACATTAAAACCTGGATTGTGTGTTACAAAGCTTGGCTATATGGAGTGCGGGAACACACACAATGTCTGCTAAGTGTAAATTACACCTCAGGCATCTCAATTTGCACATCAGTGCTGTGAGAGTCTTGCAGAATGAATGAGAGGCTTGTGCTCACGTCTGCACTCTAAACGTAATACCGCTTAAAAAAAAAAAAGCGTCAACCTAGCAGTGTGCATTAACGCAGAATTCAGGTGTGAAGCGTAACCTGTCAGCGGCCCCAAATCGAGAGACGGATGTTGGACTGGAGGTATAAAGAAATGTCGTTTACTCAAATACCATGACGATGCTTAGCAGGATATCACGTTTACAAGCTGGTTTGGGTGTAATGAGACATCTTTGCAGAGGAAAATGGAACCCACCAGTCGGTCAGCTTGAGCATCCAGGTCATTGGCGAACTGCACCAAGTCGACACGGGTCACTCCTTTATTGAGCTGCAAACAGACGAGATGACAGAGAAGGAACGCTTAGTCGCAATTACAACCTCATTACACGTTACACAGGAGGCGCGCTTAAACTTTTTCTGCCTCGGGTATGAAAAAAGCACATTTATTTCAGCACATTTCAACAATAGGTTTATTTGAAAAAATATGTGCCATTACATTTATTTAATGGAAAGATCAGTTCAATTATATCTATATTATAACAACGTTATATATCCATCCATCCATCCATTATCTATACCGCTTTATCCGTCTGGGTGGCGGGGAAGTTGGAGCCAATCCCAGCATCTT
>JAQQZR010000002.1:4337520-4360006 GCA_030068235.1 Notoglanidium macrostoma | reverse complement strand
CAGAAAGGCACCCTGGGTGACCCGGGGATCGAACCCAAGACCTTCTTGCTGTGAGGCGACAGTGCTAACCACTGCACTGCCCCTGTGAATACCAGTGATTAAAAATTATTACTACTTATTAAAAATAAAAAATTATTAAAAATTTAATATGATTAAAAATAACTCACTGCCAACTGAATCAATATGAATCGATTCAATGTGGTAGGGTGTTTACATTAGGCACTCTCTTTATACGTAAATTCACTCAGAAGCTCCCTAGGATAAAGCTTTTCGGAACAGGATTTTCATGAATACAGAATTTCTTCTATACATGAACCTACGAATAAATATATTTGTATTCGTATCTGTTATCAAAATCCAACAGTAACAATTCGCTGTGCCTCCTTAACTCGAACCCTTGTGTTGGTAAGCATGTGTTCAGGCTGATAATCACTTGTAAATGTGTTCCATGGTGAGATCCATTTCTGGATTGTTATACAGGTAGCCAGGGATGAAGTGCTTCCATGAAGGGTTCACCAGATTTGGAGTGTCCAACACCTAAACAGCAAACATCAAAACATTAGCACATTTTATCTGTAAATGACAATCTCTCCTGACATCACCGAAAACCTTTGAATATCTGTATAGCTTTTTATAGTGTTTCCTTGGCTGATGATCAGACTTTTCTCAGAGTAACACAGATTAACAGACACCACACCTCTGCATAAATGGATAAAAGAGTTTAGAAAAAGCAGTACATACATATACAAAAATATTATTACAATATATCTAAATACATTTCTAATGTAGATCTAATCTAGAATGCACAAGATTAAATTAGGCCTTGAATACTAGCTATTTATCTCATGTTACACTTGCTGTCAGTTTGTAATTTTCCCCTTTTTTTTTTTTCTTCTTCGGTAAATGTAGCAAAAAGAAATTTGGCACAAATGATAAATATCACGATGTTTATTTTTTGCAGCGCTCCTTGAGAGAAGTTAGGCAAATTAAAATTGAAAATCAATGCACCACAATGCATTATAATCTTGTTACCGAATGTCCTATTAGAAAAAAAATCGATATTTCCCAGCTGTCTATTTAAAATGAATGGACACTTAACACATAATTTCTGAAATGAAGTGTTCTTAAGGCATTCCGCTTGACAGTAATCTTGATGCTGACCTAATTATACTAACATGAAGATGCTTTTTCATGGCAAACACAAAGCACTTGATTAAGGCTGGACACGAGCGTCCACTAATGCAGTAAATAAAAATGACAAGATGATGGCTGAACGCCTTAATAATAATTTACCCACAATATACAGGATTCAATGTAAGTCCCACTAACGCGGGAGGATAAAGAGTAATGGAGCGTTGTGTTTGTGTTGTATGTGAGTGCAGTCTTGCCTTGAACAGCCCTCGGGAGTGGAAAGGTTCACACACCAGCTTCTCCACATTCCCCCCGACCACAAACGTCACAGTCACCACTCCCATGAGCACCCAGGAGAACATGAAGCTGAAGCCCACGCCACTAAGAGAAACACAGCGCATATGGAAATACGAGGACTTGAAATGTGTGTGCATACGCCACAGGTCAGCTCAGATACTTCACCCCAAGCCACGACACAAAAGAAGACGAACTACATGGTGACTGGTAGGATTCGCAGCCAATCAGGACAGAGATTGAGTAAGCGAGAGTGACAGTATCTGATACTTGACTAAAAAGTGTCTGATGCTACACTATAATTGGAAAAAAGGTTCAGGACTGATAAAGTTTTCCTTTATTTCTTAATATTTTGATGATATTCAGATATTCTTTATTGCCGAGTTTGAACGATACAGAACAACCCATATTACGAAATGTTCTGCCACAAGTAACTTGTAATAACATTTTTCTACCAGAGAGGGCGACAATTTACAATCTTGTATCGAGTAGCTGATAAATAAAACTTGATCACTTACGCCATCAGCAGGTTCCCTCCGGTATTAGACACACAGCTGCGGGTAGTAGGAGATGCGTGTCTGTCAAACCCCAGGATTCCACATAGAAGACCCAGGAAGTTGAAGGCTAAGATAAGTGCCACCATGCAGCACAGTGTGATACACCCAATCCACCTGAAGAGAGAAAACACACAATATTTTACAGACTAGTCAAATACATAGTTAGATTTGATCTTGAATTCCAATGATTTAATTTTAGGTTAAATTGAGAATTTAAAATAAGTAGGGCCTTATTTTTATTACACCTCAAAAAAAATAAATAAATAAATAAAATTACAGACTTGAAGCATGTTAAAATTTTGTACATGATATTTTAATTTTGTACTTAATAATGCATATTACATACCTCATATATGTGCATTCTTTTAAATTAAGTCTTAATCATTCATGTTGTTTCATTTCATTCCATTATGATTAGTTAATAAAAAATTATTAAATAAATAAAAGATAAATAATTATCTCATTCTTTCACATTTCTTTTACAATTTGGAGCAGCTGCCAGACAGAGAGAAAAAAAATCCCAACACATTTAATTTAAGAACTTTTTGTTCTTATGCATCAGTATGCTAATGCATGCCTACTTCAGCGCCAGCTTCATACAAGTGATTTAATTAAGAGATAATCCTAACACTGTTAATGATAATGCTAAAAGAAAACTGAAAAAAAAAAACTTTCATTTCTATCTGCAGAAATTTGGGAACTTTGTATTATGCAAAGAGCTCATGCTTCAAGATTGATTAGTTGTTAGTGAGCTGCTATTGGCTACTCAAAGTCATCCTTTTGAAACCTTTGCCATGTCTAATTACTTAACCAGCCATAAAATTTTGCTTGAGTCCAACCATATAAAGATGCGTAGGCACTTTACATGCCTCCAAGCATGGGTTTGCTCATTAATGCATGATTTTATGAAACCTTTAAGACATTTACGTCATGCACAGACATATCGCTCTGGCTACGACCTGTGTATCTGTCATGGCTGAAGTACCTATAGAAGTCCATCTTGTCGATCTCTGGGTAAAGGTCCTCGATTTGTGAGTGTGCGTGATTGATGAAAATGGTGACGTTGTTCACTGCAGTCTGCACCGAAAACAGCTTAGAGAATCTGGTGATGTCGTTGCCAATGCCATTCAGCAAACCTCGGACTCCTAAAATCATTCAGAATAAAGGAGGAGGACAGAAAAGAAGGAAAAGGTCTCCAACATTACATTATAGAAGTGATGCGTAGATTATCTGTGTCCCAGTGGGGGCAATTAATTATAAACCTTACCTTCAGCTACATTTCTGGTCTGGTTTGCTACCATGGTTGGGGTGTCATTGAAGGCTAAAAAGCCCTGAAGGATGAGTAGAACACATGCATCATAGAAAGATTCAAATCTCTACTCTAAAACCGTATGCTAGAACCCTGAATAATAAACTGAATAATTATTATCTTAAAATAATGTTATTTATTAACTACAGCATTGACTAATAGGACTAACAGAAAAACTGTATAATTATAAACCTATGAGAGTTTAAGTGGTAAAAAAATTCATTATAACTACAGAATATAACTGTTTGGTAATAAACACTCGATTTTATCTTCACTTTTGTCCCATGAGACATTATTGTAGAAGTTCAAGGGTTCAGTTACTAATTACTAATTACAGTTACTTTTTGTGAATAATTCAAAACCTGTTAGCAATAGGGACATCATTTCTGGACACAAAGCCAATGAAATGATGAAGCTTAAGAATATGCTGTGACTTACATTAACTGTGACTGTTAAAATTGACTCCTATGGCCCCAATATCATTTACATTTTGGAATTTTATACTTCTTCCCATAAAAAAAACTCCACAAACTTCCTGTGGTGACTTCTGAGTATTCGGAAAGTGAGAAAACTTGTCTTTCTTGATCTCTACCAAATTTTCATGAGGCTCACGTTTTTGTACCAGATATTATGAAATATTCTGGGGGGTGAAAAAGTATGTAAATATTAAAATGAAACTGAAATATTGCACCTAATTTAGTTTTAGGCCCCAAATAATAAAAACAAAAATCATGAAGAAAATCTGACACATGCAGGAACCTTGTAATTCTGTCTGATTTCATTAAACTAAATTTCCAAACAGACTATTGTAGTTTAGATAACAAACTAATACATTGGTGTTAACGCTCATAAATTTGATCCAGTCCCTATAACTAGATGTCTTTACATAATACCGAACATAATATGATCTGCCAAATCCAGGCGAAATGGTGTCATTGTAAAGACGCAATGCCATGACAGGTCTGTCAAAAGGATGGAATATCCTGACCACTTAAACCCAACAGAGAGAAACGAAACAGAACACGCTTTTAACAATTCGGAAGCTTGTTATTACTGCATTTCCAATATAGTGTTCTTGGCCATTTAATATCATGCATAATAACATCAAAACTCCATCATTATACTGAAGTACCTTGTGAACTATTTGGCTGAGGTTGGTCTTCAAAACGTCATTCACTTTGGCCAACTGCTCACTCACACCAGGGAGCTGAAACACACAAGCTCTAGTTCGGCATTTTATAAACAAATTAGCTCTTATGTTTGTATTCAGATCAAGCTACTCCATCCTAAAACTTACACAGGCTCAAAATGGCTTTCTAGTGTGAACCTTTATGTGCTTGGCTTGTTTTTCTTTTCTTTTCTTTTTTTTTAATGCCTAGAAATATTAAGATTTCCAAAAATATTGTTTAGTATCCTAATAATTAGGAAGATCAGATAATATTTCATAGATTCCATCGTTAAACTGAAGTTAAAACTCACCGCTGAGTAGTTAGCGCTGATCTCCAGTTGGCTGAGTGAGCTGAGGATGTTGATGCAGACGTGAACTGTGTGTGGAAACGGGTCAACGCACACCGGGTCGTCCAGGGAATTCGTGATGTCCATTCGCACCCTGCTCAGATTAGACTGTAGCTGTGCCGTGCCCTCCTGCAGAACCCTCAACGTCACGGTCACGTTCTCCAGAGCCTCCTTAGAGTCCCGTATCACTGGCACACGCACACAAACAGACATGACCACGTTTCAAAAGATGCATCTGTCATGGTTACCTTTAGCGGTTCTTTCCACTTTGACTAAGTGACCAAAATACTATGGAAGGAAGAGTATGTAGGATTCATCATCCACAGAGTTTAAACCTGAACACCATATATTGTGCTTTAAGATGGGATCTTCAAGCAGTTCTAACAGACAATCATTATGAGCGAGAGAGAGAGAGAGAGAGAGAGAGAGAGAGAGAGAGAGAGAGCGAGAGAGACAAGAAGAATGTTCTACCTCCAGCCATGTTCTGTGCTTCATCCAGGGCAGGAAGCACCACTTTTCCCAGCTCTTCATATATCCTTCCACCCAACAACTGACCTACATCTACACAAACGCACACAATCAGTTTGCATGCAATGAGAACATTTATGGGACAATACCCTACAACCAGCCCTGAATACTTACTGTCTAGATCACAGAGCACCTGGTTCTTGGCAGTTCCGTATTGAGATAACAAGTGATCGATTTGCTGAGACAGAGATCATACAAAACAAATTTACAATCTGTAAACACAATTAATATTATTAAACTGAACTCCACCGATCTATCCATCCACCCATTCATCTGCTGGTCCATCCCATTCACCTCTTCATACATCCCATCTACCCATTCATCCATTCACCCATCTGTCCATCCATAAGTCGTTCATCCATGCATTCACCTGTATGTCCAGTGTTTCATTTGTCCACCCATCCATTCATTCACCCATCCATCATCCAGTCATTCATCAGTCCATGCTGCTTCCCGCCTATTCATCCACCTGTCCATCCACTCATACATCCATCACACGTCAACAAATCCACCCATTCATCTATCTAACATCCATCTATTTATCTCCATGTCCATCCTTTCATCCATTCTGTCAATGCTTCGGTCCACACACCCATTCATATGTTCATATTCATATATCCATGCTTTCTGCAACCACCCATCCATCCATCCATCCATCCCACCTCTTTATATATCCCATCTATCTGTTCATTCATCTGTCTGACTATTCATCTTTCTTTCTATTTGGCCATTCATCCATTTACCTATCCATTCATGCTACTGACTGTTCATCCTTTCATATATTCATCCATTTATTCACCTATTTATCTGCCTGTCCATTCCTCCATATGTTCATCCAAATATATGTTCATTTCTCGGTCTATCCACCTAACCCATTCACCTATCCTCCCTTTTATCTGCCTGTCTATGCATCCATTTATCCATCAATCCATCCCTTCATCTCTGTCCACCTTCCCCTTCATCCATTCATCTGTTTATCTTCCCACATAATCAATCAATCCCTCAATCCAAGCTGTGTGATGCAGGATAACATCTAAGTTCTTACCGCTGGTGTGTTATTGGCAAAGGTGTACAAGTCTCTCAGGTTACCGTTGACAAGCCTCCTCATGGTCTTCAACTGAGAACTCAGGTTCTGATTGGCTGCATATGCACACAGGACCCCAGCACTGGGATCAGACAAGAGAGAAAATCCATTCAAAATTTCTTCCACATATGCAATTCTGCAGACAATTCATGAGAACACTGAAAGCAAAACATCTGGAAATAACCAACCAGTAGATGGCAGCACTCACATTAAAAAAAAAAAAAAAAAGAATTCTCCACCTGTTTTCCCACTCACATTACATCATTCACACTGAAATCACAAACAATCCCTATAATTCTCACGGATAATATTTTCACATACAGATTACTGATGCAGATGATATCATTATCTAAAATGATAATCTGTCCATGAAGCAGATATAGTATATCTGTTCATACCATTAATAAACCAGATCAAAATCTTGTAGGTTTATACACAGAAACAAAGCTGCACATCATTTTGTAGCATAATATGCAAATTAACCCAGAACCGTCATCTGGAAAAAAAAGAAAATCAACAGTATTATTCAGACTGCGAGAAGAATCAACAAATTTTTTCAATTTGAGCAGCTTTAACTGAACAGGTAGCAGCAGGACGTGTGGGTATGAAGGACTACAGTTTCATTGCTGTGTGGTGGAATGAGAAAACACTTTGCGAAAAGTGTGTCAGGCTCAAGAATCAGGAACTGCATTAGCAGGATGCTAGCTCTATAACGGTTTCCTTTCAGGTAAAATCGTGTAGCAAGAGCAGTGACTCAAAAATATGATGGCATCTGTTAGAAACCTGGGGAATTTTGGTCACATCATGTGAAATGATGCATATCTGAGGAGACAGTTGTCCAAAATGAGATGCCTTCAGGGAAAACATTACTATATATATATATATATATATATATATATACATATATATATATATATATATATAAAATGTGTAAAGATATTGAAGTATGTAAAAGACACCGCTGTCTTGCTCATCACCTGAAGTAAAAGTCATTCATAAGCCTCCCGTCATCTCTTCAATCTCTGTTCTGGTCTCCGTTTATGTCAACATCAATGAGGAAATGATCGTCAGTCCTGCTGACTAAATATCTTATTATTCCCTTTTTATTAGGTCATTTAAACATTTTAAAACGTTGTCTGCCGAGCGCGTACGTGGTGTTCTCCGTTTTGATGATGATGGTGACGGGGTTAGCCTTAAGTCCATAACTATCTAACAACTTGATCAAAGTGTGACGTTCACTGTGTGAGAAGAATCACACCTGGTTAGAAAGACCTCTTTAAGGAGGCTGTTTTTACTGCTACGTTTGTTAAACTGGATGCAGGCAGCCAATACAGCTCCAATATAATAAGTTTAAACAATTAAGTTTACAAAATTTTGCTATATTAAAGCTATATTAAGCTATATTATTTATTAAGCTAGTAACTCTGCATACACAATTATGCACACAGTATGTATTAGCACGATTAGTTATGCCCTGAGGCATGACACATAGGAACAGGACTAAAGTTTTAAAGTTCAGAGGAGGTGACTCCTGCTGCTCCATCCTCCCTCTGGACATCAACAACGCGAGCCGAGGGGACTTGTAACGAACTCCTAAACACAAAGCGACTTTGTTGTTCTCCCTCCCTCCCCTTTAACGTTTGCTCTCCTTCCTTTTCAGTAAATACGCTGTCTGTTTGGACCAGCTGGGTCGGGAGATTGGAGTTACGCAGGGAAAAAAGTGGAAATAACGATGATGCGAGTTCCTGAAACAATTAGACAGGAAAGAGAACATGTTTAAAAAAAATAAATAAATAAAATAAAAATGATAATACACCCACACAAAATAAAGAGCTCACAATTCAAGCAGAGAAACTCAATATAATTTTTTTGCCCTGAAGCTTTTTTGGAAAAACACCACCACCCAGACGTGGCAGTTCCAAAGTAAATGTGTAAACAAGACCCGACACCTTATTACGACAATGTTGCCAGGGCAGGAGAAGAAATATTTGCTGTCATTTTTAGACATTAGCTAATTTCGTCTGAAGTGGAAAGACATACCGAAAGAACATCACATCTGAAATTAAACACGCTTGGTGTGCAGCCTGGAGGGAATACAATGCAGTGTGTGTATACAACCATTACAATTTTATGCTAATCATCCTAGACTTTGCGCTCGTATGCTTTAGGGACATCTCTTGCCAGGAGATTTGGCTCTGTGTTTATTGTCAATTTTACAAAATTAACTGATATTCTCTTTCTAAATTACAGATTTTGCACTGACCCAGGCACTGACCATTAACACACTAAAAAAACAACTGTACACACCTAGGCTAGCAATCTAGCTTGCCATTAACTTAAGCAATGTTGCTAAATAATGGCTTTTTTAAATGTAAGCGCAGTGTTTTTGGTCTAAAACTGTTTCCAGCTAAGTAGTTAGCATAGCCAATGTCACCCAGGAGTATTATAGTTTTTCAGTTTTCCAAAATTGAGAACAAGCTAGCTAAGATTAACCTAAGTAATAAATTATGTAATTAGTACTAGCAAGCGGCTAACATTACTGCTGTTTTTCACAGTGTGATATCTGGTCTAATGGTTGTTCTAAATTATGTCCTCAGTTCAGTTACTAGCCACCTAGCTTAGGTAATGATGCTAAACAATGACGTGGCAGGATTTTTTTTAAGGCATGAACAATTTTTTAAATCTAAAAGATGTTATCTTAGTAGTTAGCTTAGCTAATGTCACCTCTCCAGCAGTACAGTATGTCTTTTATTGTACTTTTGTTAGCCAAGTTTGATAACTATTTATCTCATGTAATACGCACTAGCAAGCTAGCTAACACTGGACTAACTATCATTCTGTGCACTCTAGTAGCTGTTTACTAGCAAGCTACTTTTAGCCCTTATGCTCCCAGATTTGTGGCTATCGGATAGAAACTGAGGTACAAGATGAGGATGGGACTGTATAAAATTGGATGCAAAATAGTTCCTAGCTTTTTTTATTTTTTTATTTTCTAGCAATACGTACTTTTGGGACAAAATTACCTTGGATACACAGCATGTCATATAAATACATTTTGTACAGGAACAGAACAAAGATTAAACATGTCTGGCAAAGACTAGAGGGAAGATGTAGGATAAAATCAAAGGCTTTATTAATTAAGCCATTCAAGAGTCAGTGTTCTTTGTAATTTCCACTCGTGTGCCTCAGTGTCATCTCTCACCAGGATACAACAGATGCTTCTTCATTTTCTGAAATAAAGCTACAAAAGTTTCGACTTAATTAAGCTGCTTCATTTGCGTTGGTCCGTTGAGCGGGAAAATCTGGCGTGTGGTTGGTGGGTAAGAGGCTCGTGTTTCCGCCGCACAATACCCTGCTGTATTCCTGCTGTGTTCCTGCTACGTTCCTAGATGCCTCACTGGGGGCTGTTCGAGCTCTGGGTGGGGGTGAGAACCCCATTAAATGCCTTTCTAAACAAGGCCCGACCCCCTGGGTCTGGTTTCACCCAACAACGCCTCTGTTCCAGATCCACTCGCTGGCTTCCCTCTGGCCTGAGCCGCACAGATGAAATGTGATCGGTGTGCTGCGGCAAAACAGTCAGGAGTCTGATCGAGACAAAGGCAGACACTGTGAGGGGACGTAGAGATCCACAGAAGGTGAAGAGTGAGACAGGATTATCAGTAGGCACAATCTTTTTCAAACGCACCACTGATCCACTCCTAACCTTCTTGTCGTGTTCAGCATTTAGCAAGAGATGTCGAATTAGCCGAGGCCACTTCTTTTAGTTTTATTGCAAATTAGCATAGTAGATCTTTCATTTTTAACAATATACACTAAGTAATAGTATTGGCTCCCTCCACACTCGTGGATGCTCCTAATGGCAGCTATGATAAGATTTAATAATAAGATTTTACAAGCAACCTATAGCTACAATATATAGCTATTTTTAATTTCTGGTTGCTTAAATTAACATGACTTAAATTTATGCTTGTTTAAATAATCTTACTTTGAACATATTCAATTTGAGAACACCAGCTGCATAGTTTGAACTCTTAAAAAATGCTTTTTTGATGAGTTCTGTCTGATCCCACTAGCATTAATGCTTCCCCCATTTCGCAAATTACTCCAGCACCCTTGCCCTTGTGTGAGGAAAGAAAGTAGGCCATGGCAGGCTGGGAACTGAAGTGCAAGACAAACGTTTCTGTTTTCCATTCAGAAGATGTACAGTTATTTCTCTCCTTCTCTTGATTCACATTTTTGAATTATGAGCTAGAACAGACTTACATAACTCTTGGCAGAGGCCAATAGTTCATTGCACATCACTGGACAATGCTAGATAGTATGATTTTTTTCCACCCTATAAAATGTAGTTTCACAAATACCAGATCATAAACTGAAGGGATGACGACGACCATGCAGAATGTGGCTCACGGACCTAAATTCTTATATTTGATGCCATGTCAGTTAAAAAAGCTAAAAATAAATGCAGCCTTGCCTGAAGGCTCCTGTGGTGTCTGATCGTCACTCTATCGCACCGCTGCTCTGGTGTGTGTGACAGCATCCTTGAGAAATGTTACTTTTGTCTTGCAAGCAGGATGGCAGTAACGAGCAGTCATGTCTGCTTGCTAATTGGGTCACATCTTGATTTATTCAGCTGTAAAACTGGTTCCTGCAGTTTTTGTTTTTTTTTAAAGAGCAGTACTACCGCTGCCACTGGTGCCAATAGGGTATAAAAATGAGGGCACAGCCGAGAAGAAAGGACACCCGTAGGGACTGAAGGACACAATAGACAGACACTAAGAATGATGAGCATTGTTCAGCAAACTAAACACACTGCACCATTCCTTCACACTGCAATTCACAGTCTAAAACTCGCAGTCTAACCCTCTTAAACACCTCTCGAGTCACGCATGACAGTGAATGATCTCATTCCTGGAGCTTCTTGAAGCCAAGAGCTCATCCATGACTGTCTAAATGGACTGCGCTTTCAACAATGGTCTTTTAAGCTTCATAGTGATCGTGCTGTAGCATTTGCAGTCTCGCTACCGAAAGACCAGCAGGTACTTGACATTCTCTCACAGTCCTTCTTTCAGTCTCTGTAATTTAGCCCACTCCAGGTTGCCTCTCTGTCCCTGTCACTGTAATAGCTTCATTAAAGCTGGTGTGCCGTGGTGCCTCCTGGCCCTGGAGATTTAATATGTGTGTGAGGCGACTGAGCCCCTGATCTCCAGGCAGCCAAGCCTTGGCTATGGAATCTCTAATAAAGAGGCAACCAAATAGAGCCATAAAGCACATCAAGTTCAGTTACGTGCCGTTGCCCTCAAGGCCCCGGGGTGTCCAGCCTTAAAGGCTGCACTATTAATATACTGAGAAGTGGGATCAGTAGAAATGGTTCTCTTAGTCTCTAGTTCAGTTGTAGCACCATAAAGCTGCTCATCAGGAATGGATAACTCGTGTCACAGCATGGATGTGTGCTTGTTGCCATGACAAGCAACACAAAACCACTATTAGTAAAGACAGGAACACTGTAGCCATTTTTGAAGATTGCAGTTCAGACAATTAGAGAAATGAATATTGCAATTTAATGCTAAACCTCTTTGAAACAGCTACACTCTCAGAATTCATTGCAAAAAGTGACACAAACATGGATTAGTCATCACATGGTGATTTAAATTAAAATAATGAACTTTTCATATTCATATTCAGACCCGGCATTCTCTGGGGCTTGAATTGATTTTCTAGGCAGTACATTCAGTTTATTAAAATAACCTGCGTATAGTTTATGCCTTAAATTTAAGTTTTTAGTAAAGGTCTTTAGTAATGTTGTCCATAGAGACCACCACCTCTAAACATTAGGGGCATAGAAAATGCGGACCGAAGAAGCGAGGTTTTTTTTTTCTACCATTTAACCATTTGATACCATTTAACATAAAACTAATGTTAAGTGCTAAGATTCTAGCACTTAACCTAATTGAAGTCTTGCATTGAGAATATAACTCTGTATGAATAGTTCTAGTCATAATTATTTTATTAATAACCGAAGATTTGACTTGATTTACCATTGAACAAAAAAATCCTCAAATCAAACCCACCTTTTTTGTACTATGAAGTTTGACCTTTAAGCACGATCTTGAAAAAAAATGCTGTATCTACTTGCTGAGTGACTAGACAGGTAATCAGTTACTTTCTGTATTGTGTGACAGGTTTCTGGGTGCACACTTTTGTGGCCATGATCTACTACATTGAGCTCATGAAGTTGGAATATGTGCAGAGCTTGTAAACTATGTTAGGATGGCACGTGGGTAGGTTAGTAGGAAGGTAGGTATGTATAGAGCTGGGCAAATGTCTATGTAGGTAGTTCTGTGAATGAGTAGGTAGGTAGGTGGGCAGTTGGGTAGCTATATTTAGTGGAAAGTTGGGCTTAGGTGGGTGGATAGATGTAAAAAAAAAAGCTGAGAACAAGGGAGCTAGGTAGGTAGGTGAGTGGGTGGTTAAGACAGAGGTACGTAGTTGATTTGAGTGGAAAATTGCTGTGTTACAGCAGCACAGTGCAGCACCAGTAATTAAGCAAATAAGAGCAAAAAAACAATAGTCCTGTCAGACACTATATGGCCAAAAGTAGGTTGATACCTCAGCATCACATCCATTCACAGTTCTTTCCCAAACTATTGCCAAGTGTGAAGCGCACAATTGCACAAGATGTCTTTGTATGCTGTAGTATTACAATTTCCCTTCACTGGAACTAAAGGCCGAAACCTTTTCCAGCACGACAATGTCCCTGTCTTGGAAGACATAGTTTGCCAAGGTTGGTGTGGAAGAACTCAAGTGTCTTGCACATAACCATGACCTCAACTACACTAAACATCTTTGGGGATGAACTAGAATACCCCGGAACCTCACCAATGCTCTTTTGGCTGAATGAGCACAAATCCCCAAAGCAACACTCCAGAATCTAGATGACAGCTTTCCCAGAAGAGTGGAGGCTATTCTGGGAGCAAAGGAGGGACTAAATCTCTGTTAATGTCCATGGATTTGGAATGGACACCTAAGGTTTTGAGGGTTAGTTGTCCTGGCCATACAATACAGTGTACTTAAGTAATTCTGTAGGAGACATGGCACTGGTCTTACTTATTTAACAGCCATACTGATTTTACAGTGGCTCAGTAGTGTACAGTTGCAGGGTTAATCACATGTACCCACCCACACACATTTAACACTTACGTGATGATGAAGGTGGTGGTGAGCAGGAGTGTGGTAAGCAGTCCTCTCTGACAGTCTGCGTTTTTCCTTTGTCTCTGGTGCATCTCTCCTCCACAGTTATCGCAGCAGCGGCACATGCAGAAGAGCAATCCGACCAGTGGCACGAGCACAATGAAGAGAATCCCCATGACCGCACACACCACAAAGCCCAGCTCATAGTAAATCACCTGTGCAACGTAACATTCCACTTTACACTCCATGTTGACTTTGGTGGTTATGTCTAGGTTATGACTATGTGTAGGGTATAAACAGAACACATTCTCTGTATGTACTCAGGAGATGTGTGAAACACTGAAGACATCTGGGACTTTAAAAAGTTGACAGATGTAAAGCTGGCTACGGTGGCCAAAAAATAAACCTGTGTCTGCACAGCCATTAATCTATTATGGCAAATTTGGCGTAGTCGACACAATATGAGGCTGACTTAACACTTTTATTGTGTGTTGAATAGGAATATCATTTACAGACATTTCATTGTCGAGTATATTTTTGATAATGCATAAAGAATTAGTTTCTGTTTTGTAGTAAGCATTTAAAAATATCTATTCTGCTGTCATATATAGGTTTGTTGCTTAATTATTTTGCATTAAATTTACTTTATTATCGGTCACAGTAGCCATCACTACAAATGTTAAAATCCTAAAGCCTCTATTGTTAGAGCTATTACTAAGAACAAATGAAAGGAACAGGAAAGGGTAGTTGCTCATATACAAAAAACATAATACACACCAAAGAGACATCTAATATTATTTTGTGATAGTCTCATAATGGATGTCTGTTTTTAAGCTCTGTTCTCTTATTGAATTACAAAAGATCTAGCTCATCTCTAGCAATATGTGATCTTAGTTTGAAAACTAAACTCCACTTAAAACACACCTTTATTAAAAAAGTGAATAAAATATATTACAAACTGGAAAAGGAATTCCCTCACCATGTAACATATCACAGTGGTGTTATATTTAATCAAATGTAAATGATGACAGCTAGCTGCTTAGCCATGCATTACGAATGACCTGCTGGAAGCTTGCCAGGCTCCAGACTCCAGCTTTCATGGTCTCACTGTGTCTGTCTGGCTTTAATCTAATTTCACATTCCCATAAAAATGTTCACTGCTCTCAGGCCAAGGTGAGATCAGGAAGCTGAGCTTTTGGAGTAAATGAATTCATATGGAGCAAATGGATGTTTTAAGCCCTGGCTCACAGACATGCATCACTTTAATGTAGCATGAACAAGAGTGCATGTCTTCAATAAAATAAGTTGACTATCCATCACTGTGACTGAGAACGGGGCCTAGCTCAGGATGCAGACCACAAGCAAAAGATATTCAGTTCTCATCAGCATGACCAGGCTTGAGTCTAACGCCGATGTTAACTTGCTGGGATTACAGATGAAGAAACTCAATGAAGGAACTCAATGCAGTGATTGCACCATTACCTCTGTGAAATTCCCTGTAACTCAATAATTCGGGTTTTTTGTTGTTGTTTTTTTTTAAGGTTGGGCTATTACATAGTCTGAGTTAAAAATAGCAAACACTTTCTTGGAAAACAATTCGCAGAAATTGAAATCCCATGATTTTACTAATTACCTGATCATTTGGTTCTCGTGACTCTGTGGCTAAAGAAACCGCTAAATTGAGTGTTATACTATTAAAGGGCTTACCTCATTTACAGAACATTTTAACTGTCAAGACAGTGTGAGCAGGGGGTCAGAAATAAAGACTGTGTAACAAGTAGATATAGTATATAGCCAATGTGTCGACTAATGCTGAGCAGTTGCTCCATTTAAAAAATTTCCCCCAGATGAAGAATGAATTTAAAAATGACAACGATGGACAATTTCCCTTTGAAAGATACAAATGAACTGGTCTTAAAACACTGTGGGAGGAGCAGGGAGAAGAAGCTATAACTAAGTTACAGTCATGTGTAGGATATAAACAGAACATATCCTAACATATTTGGGAGTAGAAATGTTTATTAGGACTTGGATCCCACAGGACTCAATAAAAATGTCAGTGCAGAGGGGTTTGACTTTCATATGGGAGATGACTGGCCGTCATTTATCAAGCTTGCTTGTGCGGCATTGTGCAATGTGCTTACGTCATTCCTGCTCAGGGTCACTGTGGTTTAAATAATTAATCTGTTTATATGTTGGAAAATAGACCCAACTAAATTCATTAGAAAATATTGCGGATGGGAACAAACAAAAATAATAACTGCAGGAGTGGGAGGGATTAGTCACACTATCTGTGGGAGAAGAAGGGATACTCAGTGTTTTTGTGGAAGGAGGCCATCGCTGCCAAAAAATCTGTAAGAGCAGTAAGCTTACGCACAATGTTGTTGTGAAGGAGTGGGAAGGCACGGTCAGAGAATCTGCAGGGAAAAGAAGATATGTTTCTGTGGAAGTGGGAGGGCTTGGTAAGAGTTTCTGCTTAAGCAGGCATTTGCAATCAGAGTACCTGTGGGGAATGTCTGGCACAGGCAAAGTTTCTTTGGGTAAAGCTAGAATGGTAGCCATTTCAGCAGACCTCATCACAGTGTCACAGCCTGCCAGGCACAATTAATATACGCTATATGGCCAAACATTTGTGGACACCTGACCATCACCCTCATATGTGGGCCTTCTCCAAGCTGTTACCACAAAGTTGTATAGGATGTCTTTGTATGCCGTTGCATTAAGATTTCCCTTCACTGGAACTAAATGGCCTAACCAAAACATGCTGCAGCTTTACAATGCCCTGTCCACAAAGCAAAGTCCATGAAGACATGGTTTGCCAAGGTTGGAGTGGAACACCTTCACAGAACCCTGACCTCAACCCCACTGAACAGCTTTGGGTTGACCTGGAACTGCACCTCAGGTCTCCTCACCCAAGATCAGTACCTGACCTCACCAATGCTTTTGTGGCTGAATAACACAAATCCCCACAGCCAAACTCCAACATCTAGTGGAAAGCCTGTCCATAAGAGTGGTGGTTATTATAAGAGCAAAGAGGGACTAGATCTGGAATGGGATGTTCAGAAACCACATATGGGTGTGACGGTCAGGTGTCCTTTTGGCCATATTCTATCTCCAAGTGTGTGAGTGGCCAGGCATGGTCAGAGTATGACTGAGAGCGGGCAGACATGGTCCGACTTTCTACAGGGACAAGAATGCTCAAAGTATCTGCAAATGCGTGCAGGCAAGATCAGGGTATCTCTGGGAGAAGTTGGGAGGAGGATTAAAAAAAGTTAACTCCACATCTATTACCTATACAACGCCACATTTCTGACAACAGTATATAAATTTGTCAGTAAATACACGGAAGACCTTAGAAAGAGAGGGCCTTAAGAGGGGAAAATCAGTGAGCTACAGGTAGATGGTCTAGATTGAGGAAGAAAAGTGGTATTGTAATATTAGGGTGCAGGATGATCAAGGACAACTGAAGGATGATAAGGGTGCTGGCTCAGTGCACACTTTACCTGCAGTGTCAGAACAATGTTCTCTGGCTGTGGATAGCCAGATGATGAGAAGCATGCAGAAAAAGCAAAAAGGACACAGGGGAAAAAGAGCACAAAAGATGATCAGAAAAAAGCAACAGGTAGATAACAGGCAAACAAAGCACTTAAGAACCAGGAACAAGGTGCAATACTGTGCTGGGATAAGTACTAACAATTTGTTTGAATCTAAATAAAGTCTAATTAAATCGGTGGGTTCCAGAGAATCGATAATATATAGAACTCCCCATTCTTAAGTGTGCCAAGGCAATGGGTATATAACCAAATAAAATGAGTGAACATGGTTACAGAGGAATCATGGCACCTCTTACAGCTTGTTAAGACAGAACGTGACAAAATGGAGCTATACACACAGGATACGCTGTTCATTTCTTCATCAAGGGATCTAAGCTACACCTCTTACATTCCCAGATCTCAACTTCAAAAGAGGGTGGAAGCTGTTTTGTGAAACTTTATTATTAATGAAACAACCAATAGTTCCTTCTTGTGCTTACTGCCAAAAAACAATTACCTCTTGCAGCACAGTTGGTATACCGGGGTGAAAGACTCTTTCTTCGGCTCTCACTATCAATTAACGGCCTCCTGAAGAATAGACATTGGCAAGACAATGTCTCCACAGCTCAATGACCTGTATAGCACACACACTTACCTTCTGGTACTCAGACTTGATGGCTCCAAACTTGTCCTTCGCCACTTGGATGACAAGATCTGCAATGACAGGGGAGAACGGTGTTTGTTTTTACGTATAGAGGATTCACAAAGCATCTTACCAGAGTCCTGACCAGATGCTTTGTGACTGTTAAAACACACTGCAGAATCCATGTCAAGCTGCAGGTACACTTGGATTTGGAAAATAGAGGCTTATAGTGAAGTCAATGTTTTGGAAGTGTTTCATCCCAACAAAGGAGTGGGAAGTAATTACTTTCATATAAATGGAAGCAAACCATCAGATATGAAGATTATGGGACAAGCAAAGGCTACTTTCATTAACATGAGAGCATATTGGATGCTAAGATTAGCTTGTGTGGTGCTGTGGTTTAAATTGCTTATTTGTTTATATTTGAGGAAATAGAACCAACTAAATTGATTGGCAAATACTGGGGACAGGTCAAACTTTCTACAGGAGCAAGACAAAACTTCTGTGACAGCAGAAGTAATTGGTCAAAATTCTCTGGGTGCAGAGATGATGTGTCTAACTTTCTGTGAGAGTGGGGAGGATTGGTCAAACCTTCTGCAGGAGCAGATGGAATTGGTCAAACTTTCTCTGGAAGCAGATGGAATTGGTCAGACCTTCCGTGGGAGCAAATTTTCTGTCTAAATAGATGCGACTGTTCAAACTTTCTGTGGGGCGGGCAGGACTGGTCAAACCTTCTGTGGGAGCAAATGGGATTGGCCATTCTTCTACGAGCGTGTATGCATTTGGTCAAACTTGTGAGAGTGGACAGGATTTGTCAAAACCCCTGCAGGAGCAGGTAGGACGGAGCAAATGTCCTGCAAGAGTGGATGTGATCGGTGCAAGCAAATAGGGTTGGCCAAACCTGGGGGGGTGGGGGGGGGGTGGATGATCTGGTCAAATTACTTGTAGAAGCTTGAGGGACTGGCAAACTTTGCAGGAATGGAGGTGACTGACTAATTGTATCTGCTCCCACAGAAAATTTGGCCAAACTTTTTATGGGAGAAAATTTGCTTGGTCAAACTTTCTGCAAGAAATGCCAAACTTTGAAGGAGTGCATGGGATTGAACGAATGGGAAGTGAATGGGATTAGTCAGATTTCACAGGAAAGTCATCATGAGCTCAATGGATACCCAGTCATTCCGCATTGTACAGTGCATTTCATGTCATCCATGCAAACCGAGATGAATTCAGATCTGTGTCAGCCAACTGCGCATCTGCAGCTATAATGATGCTTGTTCAATAGAGAATGTTTGAACATTCTAAACAATGAAGATTCTAAACAAATCTGCCTGACAGAGATATAAGCAATGGCCAGCCTGAAGGGAAAATTTGGGACGGTCTGGGAAAACCTGTCAGATGCTGATTGAAAGGTTGTCCCAGGCCACCACACAAATGGCATGAGGATCAAGTGATACAAACGTCTTTTGTTTATATTCGATCCTGCACTTGCATCATTTTCAAAGCATTCCCTCCAATCACTGCTTCTAAATCAAGATCCAAACCACAGTTTTGAGAGTCGTCTTAAAATGATGCTGGGAATGACTCCAACATATGCAATGCATACTATGGAAAAGTGACATATTTGCAAACAAAAAGCAATACATAGCCAGAGGGACCTGTGCAGAAAACACAAAGATAAACAACAGAAATTTCCCCTCCACTTGGTGCAATGCAGGACATTTCAGTTGAAACACTGTAGTGCTGTGGGAGAAAAAAATGGTAATGCGCAATGCTGCTAACAAGTACGATTCTGACAGCCATGTGATCTTGTACTCTTACTCTTCTATTCCCTTTCAGGGATACTCAGTTCATTATTCAATTTCAGCACTGATGGAAAAAGTAGGGGCGGTCCCTTAAGGTTTTGCTTTCAAACAATTAGGCATTTTATTCGTCATAATGACACATGCCTACTTTTCAGTTAGAAAAATCTCTTTCTGCTTGAGGACAGAATAAATAAAAACAGACGTTCCCTGTACAGGTTGTTACAAGCTGCTTATGGTTTCATAATCACTACATAGTAATGACTAATGACCCACTCAACAGCACCTAAAATTTGGGATGCTGATCCACTGTCACACTTCCTTAGTCTTCACAAGGTGACATGAACCAAATGCAAGGCAATAACAGCAATCTTGCAACAAGGGATTGCACCTCGTTTACATCATTCTGAGTGAAGAAGAAAAGGGGTGATGTGACTATAAACGCTGTTACAGGAAGGACAGATACTCCTACATTGGGTGCAGTACCGATGGATTTCTGAGAAATGTTACTGATCAGTAAAAGCAAGCATATGACCTAGTAATATAAGACCCAGGGAATTTCACCAGAGAACCAATTCAAAATGCACCCAAATATGTGTGTTAGGCATGAGCTATTGAATTTCAAAATACTGCACGGATATCATTTCTCCAATTTAAAGTGCCTTGGAAAGTTTCCACATATTGATCAGTTAAGGATATGAGCTAAAGATGATGGCTAGCCGGTTTCAAATATACAAGAATGATATTTTAATCTTATACAACAACACTGTTAAATTCTTAATATATATATTACACACATTATGTGTGTGTGCGTGTGTTTAGTGAATGTTGCGTTATTGTGTTATCCTGCACACCTCCACGATAGTGACATGGCAGATGTGTGTATCTGTGTTAGAGAACTGCATGAGAATATGCTTCAGTTCTGCCATGTTGTGCCACTAAGCCTTATAGATTAGCATTAGGCTTAACGTAGCACTGTGACGCTGTCTGCTCCTCTTCCATTTATTTCTGATCAAAGCATTTTAGAACAGCAAGACAACTTTTCAATTAATCCACAGTGGCTGAACCACGTCTTCACTAGGTTTTATCACTGCAACCTTGTCTATATTTCAGTCACATTCCTTCACAACCACACTCATCCATCCTTTCACCCTCCTCCCCCCTGTAATCTTGCTGCCAACAGGATGCAGAGAGAGAAAGATAAACGAGAGCGAGAGATGGAGAAATAAGGAGGATTGTTCATTATATGATCTCACCAATGTGGCTGTAGATAGAATGCATTTCATCATATCATTATATTATGAGCTTGTCATTGATGACACACTTAACTGATGGGAGAGATTGATGATTAGTAGGAGTATAAAGATAAACCTCCTTTGTATCTGTCAGTCCCAGTAAATAAGGAGGAATGGCCCATGTGTGTGATAGTCTCAGTAGAGGGAGATGTGGCTTCTGTTTCTATCAGTCTTAGTAAAGAAGGAAGTGTTGCAAGTGATATTTTTTCCCCCTAATAACCATCAAATCTTTACAGAACAGCAGGAACAAAAATGTCTGAAAAAACCTTGATGACCCAATATGATAATTTTATTAATAATATTAATGTAATTATTAATAATGAACATTACAAGTGCCTCAAGCAACATATTTACCCTGTGTTTCTCCAGTCCTATATTCTCTCATTAGAATGTTCTAGGAATTAATCACAATACCATTGCGCCCTGTGTTTGCTCATATATACAGTAGTTTCCAGGAAAGGTCCCAAATTCCCAGGGCCTCATGTTCCGTCATTATAATGTTGCAAACACCTTACAGACTCCGCACCATATGTTTGAGTCCCATGTTCCTTAATCCAATGTTCTCCCAGTTTACCAACACGCATTCTGATATTAAAAGTTCCGTAAATAACAGCAAACAGTAAATACATTTAAACTGCCGAAGTGCAGCTTTACTGTTCTTCAAGGTTGAGAAAACAAGCACTAATAAGCCTGAAAATAAATGCGACAGAGAGGTTGCTCGAGAACATGAATACGAAAAAGGAAAGGAGAAAGGATGGGTCAAATTAGAACGCAAGTGTTCAAATTCAAAAACACATGAATACCTTACACGAAACACTGTTTACATAACCGAATAAAGAATGTAGGCGTTTATATCCTGAAGTTCATCACAAAGGGAAGGAGGTGAATGAGGTTTCCTTCACTACGCTCTCAAGGGCAATGAGTCCGTGTTATTTAAAAGCATCCACTAATCTTCACTACGTAAACAAGATAAACTGTTCTCAAAAGTTAAGTTAGTTTTGATTTTTATGGATTTTTTACTGGCTTTCCACCATAAGCAAAATGGACTGCTCAGAAGATGTGGCTTAAATTTCTGTAACAGCAGCTCTGACAGTAGTGCCAGCTGTAACTCAAATCTCAGGTTTGTATTCATGTGTCTGTTCGAATACACTCCTGTTTCTATAGTAACAGCTCTTTCACGGGAACCTGTATGGCAGACACTCCGCATAATTCAAGTCTAGTAATAAATGGACAAAAAATATGCCGTGTTATGGAACTAAGTCCTAGGTGAAGCTATCGGATAGATGTTTATTTAAAATTTTTTGGAAGGAGTGTCACTTCAAGAGAGTATGACTGAAGGACTGACTGACTGTTGACAGCTGCTCGAATGCAAGCGCTAACAGGAACTTATGACGGAAAAATATGACGTCCTTTGTTTCATAAATAAAAAACAAGAGGAATAAAACATTTTTTTAAGCATGTTTTTATAGGGAATACGTTTATTATTTCTTTCTTGTTTTATTATTGATTTATGAACTAAGGGAGCGGCACGGTGGTGCAGTGGTTAGCACTGTCGCCTCACAGCAAGAAGGTCCTGGGTTCGATCCCCGGGTCATCCAGGGTGCCTT
>JAQQZR010000002.1:4307604-4337420 GCA_030068235.1 Notoglanidium macrostoma | reverse complement strand
TGTGTGTGTGTGTGTGTGTGTGTGTGTGTGTGTGTGTGTGTGTGTGTGTGTGTGTGTGTGTGTGTGTGTGTGGGGGCATAAAAACATACAGAAGTGAGAATGTGCAAGCTGATTTATTAACCGGTTCTACAGACGATTTCGTATTTCGACTGAGTTAGATGGCATGTGCTGCCGGTTTTGTGCATTTGGATTAATGAGTATGAAATTTGAGGCGTTTCTACTTAAAGGTACAGAATGAAGGACTGAGTCACAAACTGATTCCTTTTATGCTCTCCGTCATTGTGTTTCTTTCTCTTTGTCTGTCTGTTTCTCTCTGTCTCTCTGCCTGCTTCCCTCTATCTGCCTCTCTACATGTTTCCCTTTGTCTATACGTCTCTCTCTCTGTCCCGTCCCCCGTACCCCACTCTCGTCTCTTGCCCTTTATCTCCATCACTCTTTCTTCCCATATCTCTGTCTTCGTCTGTGGTTCCCGGTCTCTCTTTCTGTCTGTGTCGCACCCTGACATTCTCTCTTTGTCCTTTTCGATCCTTGTCTCTGTTTGTCTGTCTGTCTCTCTCTCTCCACCTCTCTCTGTTTATTATTCCCTGACTTTCTTTCTCTTGCTAATTGCTTCTCTCGATCTGCTTGTCTCTCATCACTCTCTGTCTCTCGCTCTGTCTCTTTCCATCTTTGTCTCTGTTTGCTTATTTTTCTCTTCATCTGTCTGGCTCTCTCCATCCCTCTCTCTCGCCATCCCTCTTTGTCCGTTCGTCACTCCCCAGTCTCTTTTTCCATGTTTGTCAGTCTCTCCCTGTCTCTACATGTTGCTTCCCAACTCTATTTGTCTGTTGCTCCTGGTCTTCCTTCTTTGCCATTCCCTGCCTCACTCTCTGTTACTCCCATCTCTCTCTCTCTCTCTCTCTCTCTCTCTCTCTCTCCCTCACTCTGTCGGTTGGTCCTTTTATCTCACTCTGTCTCTTTTCCTATTTGTCTCTGTCTGTCCGTTTCACTCTCTTACTGTCTGTCTCTCCATATTTCTGTCTCCATCTGCTGCTCCAAGTCTGGTCTGTTCTCTCTCTCTCTCTCTCTCTCTCTCTCTGTCCCTTTCTGTCTATCGCGTTATGTCAGCCCACGGCCACCTGGTCACTTCAGCCGCTGAGACAGAGATGAGGAAAGTCCCAGACAATAACTCCACATCACCTGGCTCTTGCACTACCTACTGAGGAAACACTTCACAATAGATTCAAGCTTTACACACTGCACTTACAATACAGGGAAATCCTGGAAAATACATGACATAATGATAAATAGTGAATTGTCTCAGTTGGTCACTGTTTAATAGGTCAAACTTTAAGCTCAGTTCTGAATGGATGCAATTCTTTTACAATAAAAAGAATTGTTCTTAAATTGTTCCGAATGTGTTCATTTTTAAATTCAAACCCAGTACAGGATTTGTGCTGCTACTCCATCTGCCACTGCCCTTAATCTTTTTTCACCTCCTCAGCCTTGGGACCAGCTGACGACCTGACAGTCTAGTTCCACATCACTGATGAAGACTTGTGCTGCTGGTTTGTCAATTTCAGCACCACAAACATTTTTTTCCCTTAAATATATGACGTTATTTGTTTATAGGCCAGAGTACAGATTAGCTCAGATTAGAGACAGATACGGGTCGACAGATTCTGAAGAAGTAAAAAAAAATTAAAAAGCTTCATAGCTTAATCCTTGAACACAAAAACAGCTAGTAGGTGCATAATTAGACAAAAGGATTCTTTGATAGCTAACATTAAGTCTACATTTAATCTATGAATCCATAACAAATTTGCCAGATCTTGCATTTTTCTTTAGGACTGAATGGATCAAACAGGAACCATGATTGTTGACTTGTAATGTGTAAATAGATGATCATTTCACCAGGATTTTGCCTTATTTTTTGTTAAGCCAATTTCTCATTAATAAATCACTTTTTTGAAAGACGTTATCCTCTGGAGGTATGCTGTGACCTGCTGAAAGCCCTTGTATGGAAAAGTGTGCCATGGAGAAACAATATTACTGGTTTCCAGAGGGACTCTGCTCTGACGTTAGAGACATCCGTGTGCCTCTTAACAAGGCTTATGGAAGCTGTAAACAGACCATCTGGGAATGATGGAGTCATAATCCCATGTTAAAAATAATTGGAATCGGCCTGTTCATTTAGAGAAGAATGGAATCCCAAGTGATCTGCAACTGTGTCACCAAGATGGCTGTGAGTGCAGAGTCTCAACCAAATGGATTGCTGCCGGTCCCAGTGAAGTGCTTTTATTTTTCTTTCAATTAAAGAGGCGTGGCCTCTGTGGCTGTCAGTTTCAGTGAAAGAGGCGTGGCCTCTATGTCTGTCAATTTTAGAGAAAGAAGTATGACCTCTGTGTCAGTCAATCTCAGTGAAGGAGACGCATCTTTCCACTTCTTTTTTAAAAATAAAAATGAACTGTTTGCAAAAAATTGACTTAATGTTTTTTTTTTTTTTTAATGTATTATATAGTTCTAATGTATTTTAGAACATGATGAGCACTGCATCATCTCTGTAGAAGACTCACCCTTATACACACTCCCCTACACACACACACACACACACATTTATCTGTTTGGTTGGAGAAGACGACTGCTTGGGCTTCTAATTCCAGTTGACTATGTCAGTGTTGATTTGCTCACAGCGACCAACGCAGCGCGTGCCTTCAGCACAGAGTGACGCAGACCAGAGTGTGGGAGAGAAATGCTGCACAAACTCTCCATTCATCAGCTCAGACCCTTATACATTTTTTAATCTCTCCCTCGCACACGCAAACACACATTTATCCATACCAGTTACCCCCAAATCCACGCGTGCAGAGTAATATTCACTTACCACAGCACAATAACTACCACAGATTGCATCAATATCATTATTATTATCACAGATTCTTTACAATATCATTAAGAAAAAAAAAAGAAGTGTGTTGGGAGTGAGGGTGAATACCACGGGTGACAAGAGATACCCAGGGAAAACCCCGTTCTCCCCATGTTAATGTTGGTTTCCTCTGGGGTATCCGATTTGCAGCCATTTCCCAAAGACGTCGGCATGACGACCGGCTACTCTACACCGCACCTAAGGTACGAGTGTGCAATGGTCAGGTGTCCCATCTAGGCTGTATTTCCACCTTACACCGAGTATTCCTCTGAGAGGCTCCAGCTCCACTGAGCGCTTGCTGAACATGAATGAACGAACATCTATGTAACAAACTTTGTGATCATTTAACTACAGATAATGAAAGAACATCTGTGAAACCCAACACACAACTACTATTTGCACTCAAATGCATCTCGTATCCGGTTAACGGAGAATCTTCAGCTTCGGTCCTTTTCCAAAGTCCTCTCTCAACCCGTGGCATTACTGAATTACGCAAAGCTCACTCTCTTATAGCCGCTCTCATATTTTAAGTCCACTTTGCAGCACCACTTCTGGATAAAACCCCATTAGATGGATTTGAGGGAAAAGGTGCCGGTTTGAGAGACGCTCTGTTAAGGACGAGGAGGCGTGTCTCGATCTGGAGAGCTTATCTAAAAATAAAAAGACTCGGTTGCATAACGGGAGGCTGTACATCGGACCACTGGCAGGCTTTCTGTCATAGTATGTGCTCTCATTCGTTCTCTCAGTTCAGGCCTTTGTTTCATTCCTGGGTGAAATCCAACCCACACAGTATGAGGGACAGGGAAAAAGTGTGTGTGTGTGTGTGTGAGTGTGTGAAGGACAGATTAACTGGCTCCTCTGAAAATCACTGTCAAACTAAACAAAGTACCTGCAGTTTTTTTCCCTTCTGAAGCGGGGGGTGAGCGAGGGGAAAGAGGCTTCTTTCATGGCACAAAAGAGAGAAAAGAGCTGTGTTTGTGCAAAATTACATTTGCGTGGGTCTCAAAAAGCGGCTTATTTGCGAGGGTTTTGTTAAGAAAAAGTACAGCTTATAAAATCAATTTTTGGAAGCAACCCTGAAGCTTTTTATGGTGCTATGAAATGTAAAGTTTCCTATTTTGCCTATTTAAAATCACTCTTTACTCACGTCAACTTCTTGGAGACACCAACTTAAAAATGTATATAATCGATCACGCATTATTTCTTGGACAAAGCTAGCTTCTGAATTTCTTCAGGATGCACTGTATTATGACCTTCAAGGTCATGCTTTACTAGACACGAGGTCATAACATCTGTTCTGCATCGGTCGAATATTAAAACCATTATCTCGGGCACAGTTCAGATAAGCCTCAGAGATGCAAAGCACGTCCTCGCAGACCGCATTTACAGTACAATATAAGTCATTTAGAGCAGGGTTTCACAAAAGAACCAAGACCCTCTTTAACTGTGCATTATTGCTAAGATTTATGCTCAGACTAGATTTTGCCAAGTAACAGCCTGGATATGATCATAAATACCAAATTCTCGCACATCTGAACCACCACAATCAGCCTTCATTTTTCTCCTCACCATAAACATGGACATTTTTAATGGGTCTTATTAAATTCAGGAAAGAGGCGGGTGAGGAGATGAGCGTTTATAGCTGCTATAATGTAAGTGATAACAGCGGCTAACGTCTTTTATGGACGTTCCATAACAATATGGTAGGGCATGTTCTTCAATAAACAACAAGTGTTATGGTGAGGCATTGCTGTGCTACAGAAGAGGCATTCAGGATGTGCTATTATTGGAAATTAATCAACTTTGTTTCTGGAAAATAATCAATGTTGGGTTGACTAATGCTCTTTAGTCTTCTAATACCAATGTTCAGTGTTCATCTTCACGCCAGTTTCTGATGCTGGAAGCCAGCAGTGCGTGTTTATAATATAATCTATGATATCATTTAAAATGAACAGAAGGAAGTAGATATTCATGAAAATACCATACATGGAGGAGGGACGAATCTATTCAGCACAGCCCAGCTGGCACCATGCTGAGTCAAAAGATGATGCCCCAGGAGATCCAGGAGCACATGCTAGCACCGCAGGCACTACAGCCATGATGAAGACAAGAACACTTCGGATATAGTGGATTTCCCGAGCACCCAGAGTCGAGCCAATACGAAATGATTCAAAATTAATTCCTGTATGTAATATTACAGACAAACGGAATAAAATGAATATTATAAAACAGAGCATTTGGGTTACAAGTGTTACTAACGCTGTGCTACTCACACTACATGACTTGTCACTTATGATTAGTTGTTTTGTACACAACAGTCTGCAAACTCTATGAGTGAGGACGCTTGATCTCGGAATCCTGCCTTCTCATGAAAATAAATGCGAGAGCTGTTTATCATGTCTATTTTTTCCCCAACAAGGAAAAAGAAGCTAAAGAGAAGTAGGGAGGAATGACTGGCTGCGAGAACTGCCTGCTAATTCCGCAACGAGAACTGGAGGTTATTTTTATACTGTGCATCGCCAGGAGACAGGTCATGTTTGTTTTTTATTTTTGCGATTCCTAGCAGTCATTTCTGAATGGCATGCTAAATCATTTCTTACAAAAGCAATATTATTATTGTTTAACATTTTGCCCCCGCAGTCCCACACAAACAGATGGATGGTAGACCTGGTTCAGGGATCTGCTGCGCGTGACAGCAGATGAATGTAAACGAATGTAAGGCAGAAACAAATTCCTTGTGGCCAGCGTTTCCGATGCTGCGTTTGAGTTCCTCTCGGACACTGAATAGCTGTTTCTCAGAGATGTTCTTGCTCTTGTTGTAGAGGGGATAACACTACACGATTTAACGCCAAGATCATCCAAGCTTGAGACTTGGTGAATAAGCTGTTGTTCTGTCCAGGGATTGCCTTACTCTTTGCTTGACAACCAAAGGTTCCTCTTAATGTACATTGTGTGGCAAAAGAATTGTTCATTGGCAATATAATTAATAATAAATGTTATTTGTTGAACACATACTGTTTTTGTCATTTAATTAAAGCCATGAGCCACTTGAAGGCTTGCTGTATATACAGTGATTTTATAACCAAGTTAGGAGTTTATTCTTCTTTGCGTCATGCCTACCAGCACTTATACCCATGATAAAGTCGCTGCAATGCACATCCACTCATGGCTTATTGTTTTCTTCACCTAATTACCCCTAGCATAATTGACAATGAACGGTCACTAGCCAGTGAGCCAAAGTGTTGATATTTTTTCCGTTCTGTGGAAGAAAGCGTTGAGCCCAAAACATCTCAGTGTCTATTGTCTTTCTAGTGCTATTTTTAGAAGTTCACCTGTAAAACAGATCAGTGTCAGGAGAAAAGAAACACCCTTGAAGAATATTAGACATCAGCACTTTGCTGAGAGGAGAAGAAAATACAGAGAGAGAGAGACAGAGAAAGACAATGTGTAACTGGACCGTGGTGTTGGCGGTTCTCTGGAGACAGCGGCGGCCGGCGAGGGTTGGAGTGCCCACAGACATGCCACACAGGCTGCCATCTGTGACAAGTCCTCAGTGCCCCTTAGCAAAGCTGCCCAGCTGGCACTCCCTCGCTCTGTTTGAGACGCAGCCAATACAAGCCTGCACTCTCACATTAGCGTTCTGGCAGGATTTCAGACTCGGCTTTTCTGACTGTGGCGTATTGTGAACTCTGCAACCTCGACTTTGTAAGCATGCACTGTAGGCATGAAAGTCATCGCTAACTCATTAAACCTCTTAAACAGTTATTCATTTTAAAGCACGTTTTTCAGTATCTATTTGGGGATATTCGGTAGCTACAATGGAACAAGCAGGTATGAGAGTGTGGAATGAAAGGCTGGACCTGTTGATGCATCCTGAGAGTTTAAGAAGTTAGCTAATAACATAGAATAAGTGATTAGTGTATATTATTCACTTTAATTGCCTGTTTTTTTTAGTCATGAGATATTAGATTCTTGTTCTCAGCTGATGGACCAGAAGCCTATGTGGTCTTCTGCTGTTATAACCTCAAGGTCTGACATGTTGTGGATTTGATGCTTTTCTGTTCACCATGATTGTACAGAGTGGTTATTTGCGCTACAGTAGCCTTCCTGTCAGCTCAGACCATTCTCCGCAGATCCACCCACGTGCTCATTGGATGTTTTTTTTTACACTTCGTGTAAACTCTAGAAATTCTTCTGCATGATAATTCCAGAAGATTAACAGTTTCTGAGATAATCCAGACCAACTGGCATCACGGATGTCAACATTTTCCTCAGATGCGTTGATAAATGATAAAAAAAAAAAAGTGACTTGGATAAAAAATTAATTGAAATGAAAGTTAGCGTCGACTTCGCATCAGGTCAGAAAATGTGAGCCATGAAATGGATGCCTTTTAGAAAAACACTGATCACATGACCCTCATCTGTACATTGTATTAGTCACTTTCTTGTACCACTGGGAAGTGTTGGCTACAGAACAGTGTGTGAATGCAACTCTATTTTAAACTAATTAAAATATACTATATTTGCAGGATATGACCACAAAAGAGTACATCATCAGAGTCATGATACTTTACGTAGCTCTTGGACATACTTTTTAGTACATCGGTACGCCGTTTGGGACGTAGATACAGGCAGACGCTGTACATGAAGGCCCATCTACGTGGGTTAAATAAAAAAGGAGGCCATTCTCTCTGAATACCTCTTCATGAATGACATCTCGCCAAATATCTCACAGCTACAGCGCTCAGGAGAATCTAGGCCAGCCGGAGAAATCCAAACACTCACGATGACTTTGTTCGGTTGCTCTGACAACTACTTAATGCACATTTTCCTGTTCGTCCTTATTTAGGTGTGGACTACAGCTCGGAACGGACTCATTCCAGGTCTGGAGGAAGACTAGCGTTTTAGGACATAATTAAAAGTGTGTGTGTTTGTGTGCTGACTTAGTGAAGTGTTCGAGAGAAAAAAAGAAGGAAAACACACAGCAGCAATGCACTGCGAAAAGAAAAAAATAAGGAGAAGCCTAGTTTGCAAGAAATCCATTAAAACTGTGATTATGCCTGTCGAAAAAAAAAAACCCCATCTGAATCAGGATGTTAACAACTCACGTCTATCTTTTCCAGAGTTGAACATATCGGTGTGTGTGTGTGTGTGTGCGTGTGTTTGGGCAGAGAATAACCCACATCGGCATATGGCATTCCAGATTAGCAGGTTAGCTCATTAACAGGTGAGACACACCGGGACACATACCTAATTCTTTCCGTTATAAAGAATTGAGATGGATTTACAATCAAGCTACACATCACGGTCTTACATCAGGGTCCTTTAGATCCTGTTCAGGGGTTTATGAACATTTTGGAGCCAGAGACCAGTTTACATATATACACACATCATACATCATTCTCAGCACCCTTTGGCACAAATAGTTAAATAATAGGATCATTATATAAATTTGCACAATAATATATTGGTGATTTATTGGAGCTGTAGAGCTTGTTACTCTGGAAATTTCCACCCACCGAATGTATTCTTTTATTAAAATCCAAGTTATTATCATAGGCTGAATATCTGAGTTATTGAGGTTAAGATTAAGCGCATTTAATTCAAAGATGATGATAACTGTAAAAAGTCAGTAATAAATATAATAACTTGGGTCAGAAATTCCACCACTGTAACCATAAATAAATAAATTCATTCATTCATTCATTCATTTCGAAGACACTAACATTCGATATTTGTTATGAACCATTATGGAGGTATCGGAAAACCTCCATCCATGTTCCAGTCTTTCATTCACCCCAAACTCAATCTGGTAGCCATTTCACCATGAATACGATACTTTGTAATTCAGTCGGAAAGTCATTTACAGTGCGGTAAACAAAAAAGCGAGGGGGGAAATTTTGGGAAATCAAATCAACAAGTTGGCCAAAAACATGGCCACCTTTGGGCCAATCTTTCCAGCAGTAAATCAGCCTAAATTTCTTCACGCTTCCTTCTTGAGTTATGTATTGCGGCGTGTCCCAATTCACATACGTCCGCACTTACACTTGCTATTATACATAGTGTGCCCAGCATACTGTACAGAAGTATGCAAACGGAAGTATGTGAATTGAGGCTAATGCAGCTCACAAAGACTAGAGGTTTATAACTATCAATTTAGCATCATGCATACAGAATACCTCAAACGGTCTCATGTTTTGCAGATGTGGGTTCTCTTTCTCTCCAGGTTTCATGTGCTGACCCTCATAGCCATAACTAGCTATGAGGACCAGAGCTCCAGACCTTGGTAGTTTCTGACGGTTTTGAGTTTTTTCTGCCTGTATTAGGGGCATTTTATTTTCACACTCACCACCAGGTGTTTTTTTTTTTTTTTTTTTTTTAGCGCTTGAGCTGCCATTAGAAACGTTTACACTACAATTTATTATTATTTAAGTAACATCTTTCTTTAACTATAGAATGTTTGTCTTACATAAGTCTGCTCGGTTAAGTAATGTAGATAATATGTAGACGAATAAATAAATGAATCCTAACAAAACAATTACAAATAGTTACAAAATAATGAGAATCCCATTCTGTAATTTACAAGAACTAGATAAAATTGATGGTTTATTAATGATGAGATCGCTACGCTGATGCTCTTTAACAAATAACTGAGAATTTTAAGTATGTTAGGAAAAATAAAGGATTAAATGAAAGCTAAGCTACAATAAGCAGGCAAAAGAAATCTTTTGGTTCTTTTGTACTACGTGATCTTTTAATACGAAGCCAAATGGATAAAGAAATACGAACGCAAACTGAAAAAAAAAGCTCTAAGATATTACGAAATATCCTGAAAAGTAGCTTTCCTGTTATCCGGAATATTGACGTCCATAAAATTACACAGAATCAAAAGAACGGAAGGATAAAATAAGAGAAAAATCAGAAATTTTTATGGTGTAAAAAACAACATAAAATTGTGATGTTTTCATTTTAGTTTTAGAAAATATGGGTACAGCAGATAGTTTCTTAGTTCTGCTCTTCTTCTTGTTCACTACTAAACATTCGTAATATTTCACTGATTCAAAATCATTTTTTGCCATTCACTGGTTGCCATTAAAGGTTTTATAAGCGTGGTTTAAATTGTGGTTTCAATTTCCGATTCCTGGTTCAATAAGCTCCATTTTGATACCAAGGTTATTACTGTATCATGTCCATATGTCACCATAGCAACAGTGCGGGCTTGTTTACAAGGAGGGCCTCGGAAAAGTCCATCGGAATCTTATGTTTAGAATATTTAAATGAGAATTCCATGACGTAACACCAATGAGGGAATCCTGAGCCTTATTTTGACACCAGGATTTCACTGCTACTCCCAAAAATATCTTATTTATAGGGGAAAAAAAATGAATGTTTTCTGTCAAATCTGGAGTAACCGGCTTGGACAGTGTTTATTAAAGTGCTTTAGAACAAACTTTCTCGATTCTGTTGGAGGATCAGGAAGATAAGTGATTTACTAATGAACAATTTCACCTTCCGCACCTTATTGGCCACAGCGCAAAGCTGTCCTGAGCAACTTAATAACTGACCTCATACGACGAGTCACAATCGTTACATTTTTTTTTGAAACTATAGCCTTTGTAACATTGCGTCAACTGTCCCCATAACATGTGCCAATTACTCCAGAGACAGAATTTAATTCTTGAATATCGCAACACAGAACACTGGCGAGATGGTTTGCTTCTTTGGGGTGGATCACCATATTTCCTTTCAGTCTTCATCAACTCTACCTCTTCTACATGACAAACACAAGGTTCATTTCACTTGGCCTGTGTGAACTTGGAAAAAAATGATACTGAACAGATACTGATACTGAATACTAATGATACTGAACAGCTTGTAGTACACTGCTTATTGCTTATTTTCACAATATCCAGAATTCACAGGAGAGCCACAGCACGGTTACCGTAAACCGCTGTATATACGTGCACGCAGGTTTCATCCCAGGCTTGATTGCCTTCTGAAACACGGGTTAAAATCAAAACCTGCGTGCTGCGGCGCTTCATGACAAGTCACACCCGTCTACAAATGATTCAGAATCACTGTGTCGTAACCAGAAACTCATTTTGGAGGGATGAGAAAATATACCAAAAGCTGATTGTTTTCTCATCTGTACAACTAAACTGGTAAGTGTGAGGTGCTCGTGCATGTGGACAGGAATTTTAATCATGAAATCAATCTACTGCTAAACAATCTTTCCATATTAATAACAGTACCATTAAATACATTCCTGACACTGAAAAAGATTAAAATATGTTAACAATAGGGGATCTTATATTGTAATTCCTGATGCTTTTTATATAAACATATATAAATTTTTGGTCAATATTTCAGTGAATCATCTTCAGTCATGAATATTACTCGGTTTATCCTGATGCATGCACACCTGAGATAGGATGACTGTGCCGACCGACCCCGCTCTGCCCTGTGATGTATAAACTATGACACATTTCTGTTGATTTTATTTAAAAACATCTGGGTCCTTGTTACAGCCCAGGTGAGGGACAGGCAAGGCAGGTGGACAGGTGAGCTGAGCTGGACAATGAGAACTGAAAAACGGGTCAGGGGTCAGGGGCTTACCTTGCGGGAACGGGTTCGGCTGGACCACGTGCAGGAATGCGGCCATCATGTTGAACAGCAGGCCGATCGGCCCGGGCTCGTAATACGCCACGGTTTCATAAACTACTCCAGGTACCGAACCGAAATCTAACGGTGCCGCGGCGGCAGGAGGAGCTCCGGGAGCCGAGCCGCTGGAGGAACCGCAGCAGCAGCCGAGGAGCAGCAGCGCCAGGGCCGGGGTGCACATCATGGCACCACGGACAGGACAGGGCAAGAGCGCGCTCACCAAATACCGACCCGATATATAATCAACGAAAACGAGAACGCCGAGCGCGTGCTTGGACTCAAACCCGAGGACGCAGGTGAAAAGAAAACAGACGCGCGAGCGTCACGTCGTCGTTTCCGTACAGAGGTTCATGATGACCGCGGTGTCCGCCTTGAGCGGCTTCCTCCCCAGCACAGGTGCTCTTCTCTTCTATTCTCTTCCCTGTCCTCTCCTCCTCTCCTCTCCTCTCCTCTGTTGCTCCACAGCCGTGATTTCACATTGGAATGAATTCTAACGACGGCGCATCAAAAACAGTGTGGAAGCGCTCCGTCTGGTGGCAGAAACGTAAATTGCACCGCGCAGATCTCCGTATGTACTGCTTTGAGCTTGCAAATTCACTCCCTAGACCTTTCCCACGTGCTGTCTTGTTAAACCCTGGAACTGAAATGGACTTAAAGGTGGTTTAGTTGGCATTTGGGGAAAAACATGTCTATAACAACTAGATAAATGGAGTCGGGTGAGATTTTTTTTTTTAAGTCATCGGACCCGCCCCGCACGATGGTGCGGTGGTTAGCTCTGTCGTCTCAGCAAGAAAGTTCCGGAGTTTGAACCTGCTGGCTGAATGAGGACTTTCTGTGTGGAGTTTGCATGTTCTCGCCGTTCCTGCGTGGGTTTTCTCCGGGTGCCCCGGTTTCCTCCAACACTACCAAGACATGCAGATTAGGCCAACAGGCTACTAATTGCACATGTGTGTGAATGTGAGCGTGAAGGGTGAACGGGTAGATTGGGGACATGCCCAGGGTGTACCCCGCCTCTTACCCGAAGTCAGCCGGGATTGGATCCAGCTTCCCCGAGACCCTTAATGGATAAGCAGTGTAGGTAATGGATGGATAGATGAACTCACCCTCATGTCCTGTGTATTTGTGAAGAGTGGGGTACAAAAGTCTGAGTCCATACTGAGAAACTGGGATTTATTCATTTAAAAGGGGAAATGAACAGAAAGACAAACAAACAAACAAACAAAACCCCGCGAAATGTATAAAGTTTTGACACTTTTCACACAATTTCTTGATCACTATTCAAATCAAGGCAAAAGTGTGATATTGACCATGTTAATTCCTCTGTTAAAAAAAAAAAGAGTCAGATTTTGCATGAGCATGTAGCATGTGTTGAGACGACACGGTGATGGATTTGGTTTTACACAAACTTGTGGAGTCTGTCAGCTCAAGTGCACACTGTTATTAAAGCCAAAAGAGGACATAAACACTAAGAAATAATTTTACTAACAAGTTGTTGCTGATCATATAAGTTGCAATGAAAACCTTTGTGTTAAAGTGAGAAAGAATGCCAAGCAGAAGCATCTTCACTAATGCCCTCGGTCTTTTGGACCAAAGCTCCGCCCGCTGGTTCAGCTAGTCAGTATGAGCAAGGACGGTCAACATACAGCTCTATAAACATACAACTTGTCCTTATAATGATTTATAAGGACGCGAAGAGGAGTTGTGGACGAGTCTGTAAAATTATGATGCATTCCATCATTTAAAATATGGAAAGAACATGAAGGCATTAATCACTTTGTGCAGAATTAGACAATCTATTCGAGTACAGGACAGGATCAGGTCAACATAATTGACGTAAATTTCTCCAGTAGAGAGAAAATGCTCATTTTTGGCTTGGAGAATGATGAACTCCTCGTCATTTACATGGTGAAGATGAACAAAGAAAGACTTTTTCCAGCTTCACTTTCATGCTGAATGGGTTTGTTGTACACTGACAACACAATCTTCATGGATGTGTGAACTGAAACAGTCGGAAAATGGCAAGGACTCACTCCAAAGCTCTTAAACATGACCACTGTATGAAAAGGCATCATGAACAAAGCGAGGACAGGGAGAGACAGAGAGGGAGGTGAAACAGAGGCAGTGGAGGTTCTCTGTAAGGCGATTAAGCCTTTAAACCCCAGCAAAGCACGGGGACGGCTGGAGCTGGATTAAACACACAACCTGAAGGTCACAGGCACTCGGCAGCACACTACTCACATGTTCCCGGGCATTAAAGGTGCAGTCAGTGATTTTGGTATCGGTTAGCTGAAGCTAGCTACTTTCAAATGTGAAAAAACGTACACCTGTTTGACTGAGTTCCAAAGCCAGAGTCTGAGAATGACTTCGGAGTTGGTTAAAAAAAAGAACTTAATCGACCTCCTAACTCCTAATTCCATATAGAAATTTCAGAAGTAGTAAACATCGGTAGCAAGAAATTACATCAGCAAAAGATAGTAATTGTGTAAGATGCGTTGAGATCGGTAAACAGAAAAGGAATACATGTGCATAATTATAAAGGTCGACGTATTATGTGCAACTTTTCAGAGCTAAACAAACAACAATACGAGTCATTCTTGAGTTAGAAAATAGTTCCCATGTCTTACTAGTGCGGCAATAATCAAAAAACAATCAAGTGCTGGTCGGTCACTATCATCAACTCAAATAGATTTGTGCTTAGGCTTTTTTTTCTTTAAATAAAGTCACCAAAGGGGTTTATAGTCAACAAAGTTGCTAAGCTTGTTGCCAAATATTACAAAATATGTTCTAACTTGATCACTGACCGCACCTTTAAAGCCACTGTACGGTAGGCTCCTTTAATCCCAATGCTAAATGCTAAAGGTGAGGTGTGACACTTTTTGTCCAGAACTAACCAGTCTTTAATAAAGATGAAGAGCCTGGAGTCTTCTCACACATTAACATTAATAACTGAGAAACACCAAGCATAATGACATTACAAAGCAACTTTATTAACCATTCCAAACACACACACACATGGAATTACTGAGACACGTCCCTGCACTGCTGGTGTAACGGTGTGTTAAAAAGAAAGAGGATGAAAACTCTGAATGACCACGCATTCACTCTGGACCTGAATACAACCCCGACGCTCGTGACTAATAAAATCAGTTCTAGGAATGTTTTTTTCATAAGCCATAAGTGCATCCATTAAAACAAACACTACTCCCTGAAATTAAACGAGACGTGTTAAACGTGCAAAACGCTCAGAATAAATTACTAGGACTAGATCTGTGCACTAAATTATTTCTTCACTAGTCACATTTTATTGCCAAACGGAATGATTAGCTGAACTGAACCGAACGAAAACGGTAACAGCGGCGATCAAACAGAGCAGAAAGAAATCGACGGTGGAAATCCTCACTACGAACGAGGCAGTGTTCGAAGTCTTCTACCCGTTCCCCGTCTGAGCGATGTAAACGGGAATGTCATGCACGTGTTAAATCGACGTTAATGAAACATCTAAGACACTGTGGTAAGTCAGTGCAACACCCCTGGTTTGATGCGCTCATAGAAGATACACCTACGAGGTCAAGTATCTGGCGGCTTTAAAGGAAAACTCCACCCTGAAACTCATTAAATACGTTTACGTTGTAATGATTGTCGTGTGTTTAGTGATTCTGACGCCAATTTTATTTGTCTCCTGCACTGATGTCACAAAGGAGCGTTTTTAGCACGGTTACAATGGTGTTCAATAACGGAGGGTTTAAACAATCAGGGATATAAATAGTGGAATGTTAGTGCAAACACTGGACCCAAAGTCCCACAATGCATTGCAGCTGAGCTACAGCAGAGACTTGGGTCGGCTAGAGATGTACGAGATGACGAGTTGGTGCTGGTGTCAACAAGCTTGGGAAGCTGATCTGTTGTAGAAAATACTAACGAGGAGGTGAGCGATCCGGGCAAGCTGAATTACTAAAGCGCCGCTGCATCGCTCTCTTTAAATAGAGATGACTTCCCGTCAGTATCAGAATGGAGTCAATGGCATTGTGGGTAATCGGTCACCAAAGTGAAAACAGATCGACGAAAAAAATGAAGTCTGAAGAGCACGTGTTAGTCATGAGAGTCATTCAGGGTGGATATTTTTCTTTAAGAACGTGGCAATACATAAACACAGGTAGTTCCATTCTGGTGGATTTTCTAAAACCAAATCATGGACAGTTTGGCAGATTAAAGTAAATATTACAGTATCATTATTAATATTAATATTAGATTCTAATATATTACTATTAATATTATAGTACACTACTATAAAATCATAGATGAATGTAAGAGTAGATACGGAATGTTAAACGATGATCAGTGAAAAACGCTCGCGGTGAGCTTCACGCCTTCTCTACTCTTACCTCGACCTCGAACAGCAGCGTACCAGCCATGTGACCAGCAACAAGCCGGAAACGCAGGAATTAAATTAGGCACTATCTAGGACAGCTATTAATGGCCTGTACTAAACTGCATTATATTGAGATGATGGTTTATTAGTTATTACATCAATTTGTTTAGTAAACAAGCACCATAGTGTTTTTATGGGTTCAAGGTAGTTGGTTAAAAATGGAAAAAAATAAAATAAAATCTGTAGGATTTCTATACTGTATTTTTTTAAATCGCTGCATCTTGCTGTTATAGTTACCGTTACAGATACAACCGTCTGTTTGTCCCTTTTCTTTACACCACAGCAGGCCTGAATTCTCAGACCTGATTGGCAGATCAGAAGCCTTCGCAGACCGTAATTTAAAACGACAGGTTCTCGTTCTGATACTAGTTTCCATAGTAACGGCTAACTCATTATGACTTGTACAGTGTATGCGCCACATAATCCAAACCTTTTTAAAAACATATTATTTAGCAGAAAAAAGGTATTATTGTGGGGAAGTTTTCTGCAATGAGACGTTAACTGAACAGTTTTTGGAAGGAGTCTCCAGTGTCAGAGCTTCGTAAGAGTCAGCAGTAAAGCTGTACCTTTACGTTTTCCACCATGGGAAGGTCTTCAGATTTTTTTTTTTTATTTAGAGAGAGAGAGAAGAGTAAAAAATGAGTGCCGCTTTAACGCAAGTGATTAACATTTAACAACAGTAAGTAGCATTAAATGTAACCGAAAACAGATGGAAAAAAAACTACAATGCGGCATTCTTTAATAAATAAAAATGGAACTGCTGGCAATTTGCTGTGGTATAAGAGGAATAAACACTTGTGTTATAGTATTGTGTCATTTTATGAGGTTTTTATTCCTTTCATAATTTGTAAGCCAATATAAATGTATCGTTTCATTTTGAAATACTGCTGTTATGTTGTATAGCAGCGTACGCCATTTTCGTCTTGGACCCCGTGTATAAACACTGCGTTGCTTGTTTATTAGATTTATAGCTCTAATATTGTACCTCGCATTAAAAACTTCAATCTACTTCTTTTTTTTTTTATCATCTCTCTTGTACGGAACGTTTTTTCCTTCTCAGATGTCTGTCCTTTGTCTGACATGTCTCGCACTGCGGCAGAACGTTCATGACGGCGCAGATCCGCCGCACTGAAATACTGCGTCTTTCTATTCATGTCTAAAACAAGGAGAGGAGAGAACGCTGGACCCGCCCCCTCAGGACTCTCAGTCATGTGACTCTGCCGGGCTGCCATGGACAGCAGATTCTCCATCACTGGAATGTTCATTACATTTTCCCTGGCTGATTCTCGCAGCCTGTGCAACTTGCCGCCCCTCTACCCCGGGGACAAGCGGTGTGTTTTGGTCTAAGTCTCTGAGCTGAAGCTGCGGGGGTTAAAGTATGCGGTTTCCACACAGGGTGAAGCGATCGATCTCCAGCAGGTCTTTTTTGTCTTTTGGTGTTCTGTGTTTGAGCTCAGTGCCGTGAGGCGTCTCGCTGCCGTCCTCCTCTGCTTTAGAGGGACTCTCTGGAGCAGGCTCGCTGGTTTCCATGGTGACAGGGTTAGGAGCTGTGGGGAGGAGCTCTGGCGTGCGAGGGGCAGGTTGCTTGGTGATGGAGGGGGTGAGATGCTGGGCTTTTGGCTTATCTGAGAGAGAGAGAGAGAGAGAGAGAGAGAGAGAGAGAGAGAGAAAGAGAGAGAGATACATGACATCAGCAACTGACTTTAGAATCAAACGGTGGATGAGTTATGGTGTGTGAATGGACAGTAATCATGGCAAGTAGTGAATCTCAGCTGAGCGTTACCTGACGGAGGGGGAGATGTGGCACGGCTGGGGGTTCTCGGCGTCGTTTTCGGAGCTGGAGTTTTGGGTTTATCAAACAGCTTCCCCTCCATGTTGGCCTTTTTAACATAGTGACACGATTTTCCCAGGAGAACTATACTGTTCAGCACTTTGAGTGTGATCATTCTGCAAAAAAAAAAAAACCCACACAAAACATGGCAAGATCAGCACGACGCATACTTTAAACTGGCTTTCTCCATATGTAACGGACGGCGAGTTACCCTAGGTAGAAGAGCAGCAGACTGACGGATGCGAGCGCTCCCTGGATCTTCACGGAGCTCATCACCACTCGGATCAGCTGACAGAGACAGAGAGAAAGGATCACATTGACGCTTGACTAGTTTGCGATTAACAAAACACAATTCGATTGCTGGATTAGTTAGCTCAGGCTAATCGACTCTGGTTTATTAAATTACCCTAGCCATAAAATGTAGCCATCTTTGTCTATATACTGTGTTGAAATATTTGCCAAGCTAATTGTATTTATAATTAATGTTTAAAGAGCCCTCTTCCTCATACAAGCGCTAAGAGACACACACACTAGGCTAGTGTCGCTCTGATTGACAGGGCGGAGAGTAATGCTCTTTCTTCCCACACACATTTTCCACTCTTTGACTGTAAATGTGAACTGCAGCATCTCACCAGTACAGCCAGAGGCAGAGGGATGAAGCCCATTCTCCTGGCCACTGAGTCACTGTAGTCTGTATATGCCTGTCCGGAATCAACCACAAACGTGAGCAACAACGCCATTTACCGGCACAATTAGCAGTAAAATGGTTTGGCATCAGTGCTAACAAACACTCACATACTGCTGCCGGCTGCTGACGAGCTCAAAGGCCAAGCTGGCTTTGTATTCACTGTACACCTACACACACGCACACGCACACACACACACGCACGCACACACGCACACGCACACACACACGCACACACACACACACGCACACACACGCACGCACACACGCACACGCACACGCACACACACACGCACACACACACATGCACACACAAACTAGCAAAGGCGTCATCCCAGGAATCAACACATGAACCAATAATCGTCACAGAAGTGCCGTTTTTAGAAGCGCTACATATAATAATTTACAAATACATTATACAGAGAATCAACACAAGACCAATATAACTGTACGTTTTAAATGATAGATTGTGACAGATGTTGCATCCTGATGACAGAGTTGTCCGTTACAGAGCACCAGGTCGATACGATCAGATCCCTCATATAAACGTCTAAAGGTTGAAACTTTGCTCACGTCTGCAGTGATGTCGTTGAATTTGGTGATGAACGCGTGCTTTACGACGTCCACGGCCACTTCGGAGGCCACCACCATCAACACGTCTGGAAGCAACACCCACAGGTGATCTGAAACAAAAAGAACATCGAGGTCAATGTGAGCACACTGCGCATTTGCATTCAGCTGTGTAAAATAAATATTAGAACGTGCACGTTCGAAGCTGCATCCTCATTCCAAGAACAAGTTAAACACTGACCTAACATGGACAGCATTCTGCTGGGTATAGATATGGTCTGGGTTTTGAAAGACTATGGTGTGAGGGTGGTGGTAGAGTCCAGACCTGAGTTCCAGGAGAACTGCTCCATGTTCCTCAGACACACAATCAGCAGCAGGATGCAGTTAGTGAAACGCTCCTTAATGTCTGCAGGTCAGAGAGCAGCAACAAGCCATCATCAGCATCCTCTCATACTAGGGCTGTAAAAAGTCTTTCAGAAATTGCATTTGAATTGGAACAACGTTGATTCGGGTAACGTCTACACAGATGATTTAACCATGGATACGTTCTCGATTCTGATATTTAGCCACATGAGATCTCCCAAATTCTTTGTTTTCACTGGAAATTATGGACCACTTTCATGTGCAGGACAGGACGTGTGAGCATTTGGATATAAAATATTAATGAAATTCAAGCAGTAATTAAAAGAGTGAAACTAACTCCAACAGTGTTCACATAGACAACCGCCACAAAAACACAAAGGCTCTCGAACAAGGCTCTCTGCTCACAACAAATGAGAATAATGGATGTTTAGCAGGAGAACCGTCCTGAATGAGGTACTCCAGGGCTTGTTACAGGACAGAAGGGAAAATAGAGCAAACTACCCCGAGGGGACACGGAGCGAAGGGGAAATTGCGGCGGCAGAGAATAGGAGCTGATTGCGGCACATCTCTCATTTAGACACGGGGCTGAAAAGCTTCAAACAGGCTGCTGGGATTGGAGGAGAGGCCCATTCAGACCCATACACAGCCTGTCAGCATGGCTCCGAGTGCAGGATGCTATTAAACACATTACTGAGGGGACAGTCTTATAGATGCAACTTAGTCTAGATGTTGAACATGCAGGTTATTCAGTAAACAAGACACATCCAGAACGGTGGATTTAACCGACTTACCGCTGTTAGACATCTGAAAGAGGTTATTTTTCTCAAACTTTTTAAAGACGCTTCCTTTGATCTCCACAAACTGTGACAAATGAAAGAAAAGAGAGAGAGAGAGAGAGAGAGAGAAAATAAATACACACATCACTGTAACACATCGTATTACCTAAAAAAACAAACTAAGGACAGTTCTTATGTTGGTACCACTTTATTTGCATAGTCCAACTGTAGACCTCACTGCGATAACATGAAGGAGAAGTGAATAGTCTGTAGATCTACCAGTTTACAACATCGTGATTATAAATTCTCAATGGTCGGAAATTGTTGATTGATTTTCTATCACAGTTGCTGTTATTTTCCTGAACTATGTAGCCAACGTACATATGTAGCTACCTTATGTATAAGGTGTAACTACTAACAATAGTCAAGTTCGTTGTTTACATTCACCGTCATAATGTTAGGTGTTACGTGTGAATGAGACACGAGGTAGTTGGATATGGCAACGATGTGCTTTGCTTCTCTTCCCAAAAGGGGTGGGATTTTCCAAGCTGGATTCTTTAACAATTTAAGTGAGGAGACAAATTTGTTAGCATGTTTGAAAGGAGCCTCCCGTGTCACTGTTGCCGGATAAACCTTTATGTTTTCTACAACCACGCAAGTTTTTTTTTTCCTTTACCCAGCCTGCGCAGGACGAACAGAGCTAAAAAATGAGGCATTTGGTCTAAATTAAATCCGCTACATCATAAATACTGATGTGTATTGTTCCGGTGTAATACATAAATTAAAATTTTTCCAGCGCAATCAAAGTGTTCATGACTTCAGCTGTGTTTTTTTCCTATTAGCTTAAAAGAGAGAGAGAAAAAAAAAGAGCAACTGATGATGGAAAAAGTGATGCTTAATAAGTCCTTAACATTAATTCTAACTATAAATGGACGTATATAACACGCATGTCAATTTTTAAATACATGTTTAGAAAATGGCAATCTTTATGCAATATGGTAACTACGGAAACAAAGACTGTAGATACAAATATCCAATCATGAAGTGTTGTAGAGAATCACACGGACTGATTGTAGATTCACAGGCTATTAATAGTCTATAGATGTTTTGTTGACTCTAAAGCCTCCATTATGGACTGCCAAAACAAAGTGTTACTAATATCATGTTCCTGAAAATATACCTCGAGTGTGTGTGTGTGTGTGTGTGTGTGCTCACATTGTTGGACATCATGATAGTGAGCAGGGACTTGTTGTGCGAGTTGAAGGCCACGTTTAATGTGGAAGCCTGGACCATGATGAGGATGGCATGTAGGACTGAGACACACTCATGCTCAGGAAAACTACATCCACTGTAACATTAATAACACAACACACCCACAGGTTCACGGCTGAGCCTTTGGTCATGAGAAGGATACAGACATAGAAGACAGCCATGATGAAATGTGGAATGACTCCAATGTGAGATCTCTTCCTGGACTTCGGCTCGGTGGCGGTCCAGTACAGAGCGTCCAGAATGTCTTGGCCGAAGGAGGAGAAGAGGCGGTCTGCCACCTGAGGGAATAGAACAGCTTTCGAATACAAAATACAGTCTCATCAGCAGAGAAATCTGGAAATTAGAAGCTGCCGTAAACTACAATAACATTTCTGCGAACTTTTTGAAGCCTTCTCCGCAAAAGTTAGGTTAATTCTTTGTAATTTAATCAGCATAAAATGATATATTTACATACAATATCCTTGCATCTTGCCCACAATCCTACTGACGTCATAAAATAGAAAAAATAAAAACACACACAATTTAAAGGCAGGAGAATATCACAATTAGTTAAGGATTACAGACAAAATTTCCTCCTTTACTTTAAGTGATTAGTGACGATGAATTGTGCACAATCTGACCAAGCTAATAAATAAAAAATAAATATAAAAACTGAAGAAGGGGCCTCGGAGAGTGCAGACCTCCGCCAAAGAGAGTAGTCGATTCTTCTATGTAATGCAAATCTGCAACCGCAGCCACTTTACATGTCTTACTTTACATTATTTCCAATGGAGTCATCGTATTTCTACACTGGCTATGTTTCGGCACTATTGACCTTTACTGCCACCCACCGGATTTTAAGATGTACTGCACGGTTTAGTGCAGGCTTCCGCCAAACCCAAATGCCGTTCCTTGAAACGTTAGAGAAAGCAAAACTAAAGCAAAACTTCTTGAAAAAGAAGAAAAGGTATGTTTTGTTTTCAGGTTGTTTTTAAGGCCAACTTTTCCTGCCATGTGAACAGACGTCTTACGTTGAAGCATCAAAGCATCAAAGCGTCAAAAGGCATTTCGGAAAATCACGCTCCAAAGCTGAACTGTCTCTACCTCCACCGTGATTGGCTGGGAGAAAAGTGTGATTGAATAGGAGGTGGAAATCAAATAGAGGTAGGGTTGGTTCTTTTAAATACTGAGACTATTTAATAGTCTTGATAAGTGGAGAAACGATAGGTCACGTAGATGAATGTAGAAAAAGTCCTCTGTTCGGTTAGATAACTTTTCATTTTTTGGTCAACGCAGTCGAGCTGTTTATAGACTCCTAAAGCAGTGTTTGAGGAAAACGTGGTGGGGGAAAAAAAAAACAAAACCTAATCAAACATCTTCACTACAGATTGCACAGGCTTAGCAGGAACATCTGACTGAACATTACTGACAACTCTGCTGTAAATATTCTGTGCTGTGAATTGCCAAGTCTATTCCTGCTGCCATCATCTGAGAAAATGTTTCTTCACTGCGGGTCAGACATTAAGCACACCTGTCTTCTTCCATTAACGTTCGTTATGTCACATTCTGTGACTACCGATCTGACGGCAGATGGCAGCTTTAATGCAGTTTATGCTCTTAGGCGATCTATGAGCACACTTACAGACAGCTCCAGAAATAATGGCGCCCTTGGTAAAGATGGGTACTTTGTTCGGTCTTCTATAATACCTGATGAGACTGGAGAATACAGAGCAGGGAATCGGCAAGGACGACTCCTCAGTACAGACTCTCTTCATCTCACCGTACAGGTTCTCAATCTCAGCGGCCATATCAGAAGGCTGGATTCTGCAGCCACTGAACCATTTTGGCCTGGATCTGGATGCATGCTTTGAATCATTAGTCCTGATGGAAGATCAACAGCCCAGAAGAACTCCAACACAGTAGTGACATCCTGGCAGAGGCATCCAGGTTTACATTTAAAATGCTTTCATGCGTCATGATGCCTCATATGGAGGGAAAAAACAGCCGTGGAAAAGGTTCTTTTCTGTATAACCATCTTCAATCTGCTCAATTTTTGTCTCATTTAACGACTAAACTCAATTCTAGTCAGTGATCTCCAGGTTTCTCTCTTACATTTGTAGATAGATTAAAAGAAAAGGCTTCTTCCTTCACACATTCTGAATAGTCTGTTGGCGTAGAGGTGGTGCCTAATAGGGCCCGACTGAGAAGGGATTTTTGGCACAGACACCAATAAAACGTTCACATTTCTTACAATAACGTACTTCGATCAAAAGTTAGATTAAATGAATCAAACAGAGTTTTTTTTTCCCTACTCTTTTTTTATTTTGCAACCCATCTTTACCAAGGGTGCCAATAATTCTGAAACTGACCGTACAAAGTGCATTTATCATTATGCTGGTCACTAAGCGATGGCACCGGAGCATTTGAACAAGTGCCTACCTCCAGCATGTTGTAGATGATGTAGAGTTTGATGACGGACTGTCCTCGGATTAGATGGTACATCATGGCGTAATCCACGTAATGCATCATGGAGCAGCACAGCACCATGATCAGACCCTTCAGCAGGTCACACACCTGGGCGGGCTGCAGGAACCGCGAGCTGCTGAGCACACACACACACACACACACACACACACACACACACACACACACACACACACACACACACACACTGAGCAGAGGTAACATCTATTGACAGCATTCGTCACACTTCTACACATACGTGTGTGGTTGTATAGAAATGACACATGGAAGGTAGCACAGAACACCATCCTCATGCAGACGACATTTCAGGCGCCTTGCTTGTAAACAGACCAGCGTGCCAGAAGGAGATTCATACGAATAGCTCAGAGATCACTCGTCAGGCAGAACAGAGAAAAGCAGAAGTTTTGCTTCGCCGCTATTTTGGGAGCCGAGATTACACGGCTGAGGAGTCGGTTCTGAAAACTCGCTCATTTTCTCTGCTGATAAAAATCCCGAAGGAATGTTCCATTGCTGCGAATTACATCATTTAGACCATGAATTTCAGTTTGGGGTAATCAGAGGGATTATAAAATATAGCAAAATGATATCAGATTCATCAGCATGACACTCGCCATCCACTTTAATAGGAACACCAACGTGGTCTTCTGCTGTTGCAGACCATCCACCTCAAGGGTTGATGCTTAGTGCATGCTTTTCTGCTCACCACAGATGTAAAGAGTGTTTATTCGAGTTACTATAGGCTAAAGAGTCTTCCACGGATGTAAACAAATCGGTGTAAAGTGCAAATTAATAACACACGATTTAAGGATGTACGAATTCTTAAAACGAACGTGTTTAACAAGCTGACTGTTGAATCTGAAACTGAAAGTGCACATCGCGATGCTGAAGCCACATCTGGGAGGTTTTTCCCTCCATGTTCAGCTCTGGGATCCAGTCTTGATCAGCCTCTCAGACTCTACACTAGCTGAACAGGATTGGCTCTGAAAATGCTCTTTAAAACGATGCTGTTTGAGAGAATTCACTGCCATGGATTTTCTTTAGCTTTGAAAGACGACATAAATAAGCGTGGGAGGAATTTCTTTGGGAGTGGGGAAAAAACTAAACAAAAATATCCATTAAACCGAATCAGAAAAAAGATGATTTTTTTCCCAGAATTCCGACTAGTCAAGATTCTAATGGACTGGCCAATGCAAGTACAGTATAATATTGAATTGTTTCCAGTGTTGAATCGGTGTTTATCTTTAAAAAAAAACTGGGAACATTTCAAGATTAGTGAGCAAAAGAGTCGCATAAATACTGCTGATGATCTAAACGAATCTAAATAATAATAAAATAAAGTACAACCAATAATCTTTATCTCACACAAATATGTACTATGTTTATATATTTCATGGACATTATAAAATGTGCTACTTACAGTTTCGCATACTCACCTTGTACACCCTACCCTGGATTTATTACTATTTCACATTTCTACTAATGAAAATGTGTTTATGACACTGTATAACCAAAAAATGTCTTTCTTTATAGCCTAAAGCTGTAAGAAAACTGACCGGTTCGAGCTGTGCTTCTGAAATCATGCACCTTTGCACCGTAGTGCTGACGGTGATGCGTGTATGGTGTGTAAAGTGCACGCGGTGTGCAGCTCGACACGGAAATAAACAAAAGGGTGAGAAATAAGTCTGTACGCGGAAGAGTTCTTTATAAGCGCTTCACACTGCCTGAAGAAAAAAAAAACCAAAAAAGCAACAAAGCCTCAGAAATGCCACGCGCCGAGAACCACACGTTCGTCTCTGAGCTGTACGGTTCCTGTGGGTTTTGCATGTCCCGTCACACTTCACCTCCTGCATGGGTGTAACAAACAAGCAGCATGAGGTTTCAGGTCTGAGCTCTTGTTTACGGTGCGACTGGTCGCACGCTGACTTGAAAATTCTGACTTGTGATCACGCAAGTGCGATGAAGATGCTGGACAAACAGCTTAACGAACTGTGATCTATAATCTTGTGTGTTTTGGCAGGGCAAAAAAAAAACTGTAGGCGGCGTCAGAGCACGATAAATGAATGAATGAATGGATGGATGATGGATGGATGAATTTATGGTTCAACATGGCAGCCTACCTGCTCCTCCTGCAGTACGGGCACACGTGTGCCCTGAGGAAGAATATGACGAGGAAAAAAGATGATATGTTAGCTCACAAGCACAAGATCACAAACTGAAAATAAAAGAATTGAGTTAGGAGATTATATCAAAGCATTCTTAGTAAGTCGGTTATTATTATTATTAGTGGTATGCAAGTGTAAACAATACAGCTGTAATTAGTGCTTTGAGGTTGAAGGGAAGCCTGTGTGTGTGTGTGTGTGTGTGTGTGTGTGTGTGTGTGTGTGTGTGTGTACCCGAGGCCACAGCAGGGGATGGTCAGCAGCCTGAGGAAGGCGAGCAGGGTTCGGAGGGGCAGTAAGGTGAACACGTAGAGGAACGCGTCGAGGCACAGGAAGCAGCCGAACATCATGAGCTGCATGAGAGAGAAGAATGGAAATGTCAACCTTGAGCAAGTTTTCCCTTAAACACACACGGATAGTTACAGTAGAATCAAGCAGACATTGTACATATTCATCTAATCAGCCTTTGGTGAGCTGAAAGGCGAGTACGCATGTGTAGGCACCAATAATCAGTGACAGGAAATTGTAAGCATCGTCAGACAGGACGTTTACATGCGCGCTAATATTCCGAAATATGACAATATTCAGAATTTGATGCAGGTCACGTAAACAGCGTACTCCGTCTGGATATTCCGAATATCCTGAATTTAGCATTTTCCGATGTGGATGCATGTAAATGGGAACATCAGCAGAATATTCATTTTCATTAGTCATGTCAACAGCTTAGAAGGAATACCGTCTTTTTCGGAAATAAGAGCAAAAAAAGGAATATCTCGTGCGTAATGACAGCAAATCAGATTTCATCCACGCTCATATTCAACACATGACGTTCGTGCGGCCTTTTCGGAATCAGGAACAGCAGGAATATTGGAAAAAAACAAAAAACAAACAGACCAAAATAAAATGCACAGACGCACTAATTGTACTTCCTTTTTGGAAAAGGGATAATGACTGTACTTGAGTCATCCCCTATAAATTAATTCACTCGTTTGTGTCAGTATCACTGCATTTAACTAGCTTGCCACACTTTACTACATTACGTTAGTCATCCGTGTTTCTGGTCACACTGGAGCTTTCACTTTACTACATTACGTTAGTCATCCGTGTTTCTGGTCACACTGGAGCTTTCACTAGCGAATAACTGCTGCTACACAAATCTCACCTCTCGTCATACACACTCCCCCAATCACACAGGCCGCGTTTATGAGCTGCGGATAGAAAAGCTTCGCGTATGTGAGCGTTCCTCAGACTTGTCCCGCATTTCTAAACACAGCTCAGCAATGATTGCACGTGTTTGCACACATGCGTGTTATGTTGTCTTCTGTTGCACACGTGCACTTTTGTACTTCTGTGTTGTCTTACGCGTAGCACCTTGGTCCTGGAGGAACGTTGTCTCGTTTCACTGTGTACTGTATCATCTGTATATGGCTGAAATGACAATAAAAGCCACTTGAACTTGAAAATCTAAGAGTGAGATTAATACTGAGCTAGATTGTGGATCCACTGCTCCATCTAGTGGTAAAAAATGCTAATTACTTTCACATCATAATGGATTCAAACATGTTTTAAAGGTCCACTACATGAGATTCAGCTGACTGCATCCACCTGATGCCCCTCTCTTACCACGCGTGCAGCGTAGAACGTAGCGCGTACGGTGGCCATCAGGTGCCCATCAGGTGCCCGTAGCGTACTCCAAGTACTTACATTCACACTCCCTTGCTTTCGCCGGCATAAATAATAAGTATGATAATATAATATATTTATTTAAGTCATATATAATATATTTAAATAAGAAAATGTAGGTTCTCAGACTTGTTAGCCAGCATCAGCAAACACTCTTCCTTTCTTTTTTTCCTTCCAGATTCACGCTGCCACTTGTAAAAACGTGAAACGTGCAAGGCGCTCTCTAGAGGTTTGTCGGTCCCAGGCTTCTGTAGCGGCGCAACATGGCGGCTCCATAGAGGTGGACCCGCTCCCTATGTGGATATAAAGGGCTTTGTTTTTTTTTTTAATCTGTTTATTATCGAGGGTCCTCCATACGTGTATCTGTGAATGAGCTGTTACTATAGAAACGATAACATGGAACGAACACGTTAATATAAACCTGTGATAGGAATTACAGCTGGAAGTACGGTCAAAGCTGCGGTTATACGTATATAGAACATTTATCAACAGCTTCTGACCAATCAGATTTGAGACTTCAACAGCACTGTGGTGTAAATTAGTGTCATTTCACTTACTTAATTTGACAAACACAAGTGAAAAAAAAAATATATATATATATTAGACGTTCGGATGCTTTATCTTATCTTTTGTGAACTGTGCTCTTGATTACAAATTGCAACACACACACACACACACACACACACAAATAGTGTAATGGTGATAACTTGGCGTGTGTGTGTGTGTGTGTGTGTGTGTGTGTGTGATAGAAGAATGAACATTAGCAGTAGCCCTAATCCACAAAATGAAAATTATACTTAAACTTACTTATACTTAAGTTTTTTTCCCCTGTGTTTCACTTTTAGTTCTTTAGGTTTCTTGAGTTTTCATTTCCAGCCCTACAACCCATTCAGACTGAATACCAAACTGCCATATACAGTCAGCTCCAAAATTATTGGCATCCCTGTTAAACATATTTGTGGTTAAATCATTTAAGTTCATCATACAATTACTTCATCTTACTTTCAATTAAAGTACATTAATGAAAATAAATATAACAAACATAATATGAAGAAAAAAAAGAAAAGAAAACCACACTTTTGAAAAATATGTTTTCATAATTACGGAAACACCCACGATTACTACTTTCTTTTCGCACCATTTTTGATCCGTCTTTACCGAGGGTGCCAATAATTCTGGACCTGAGCATATGCTTGTGACATGTGTCTTAGAACCTGTAGAGTTCTTTAGTGAAATGCTATCTGAAATTCAGCTTCAGAAAAATTTCACTGTTGGAAATGATTAAATAATTGCATATAATATTACTGTTATAGCACATGAACTGTTCGTTCTTTTATGACGAAAATAAAAATCAATCTAGCCGTCTGTCTGTCTGTCTAGAAAATATGTAAAATTGCACAGCCTGTGGGATCCAGCCTTGCTTTATCTCTATCTAAAGAGAATGATGCAGCGGGGCTTTAGTCTGTCCAGCTGTCTTACCTCTTCTGTGTACTTTGCTCCACCTGCCATAATTCAGCACAACGCATCATATAGCAGCATTGCATTCTGGGACTTTGAGTCTAACCTTTGCTGCCTCCATTACGTCATCGCTGGATTTCTCATTAACAGGACACCGAACGTTTCAGGAAAATGGTGAGCGACAAAAAAAATAAATAAATAAAAAATCTCTTTCATTTTCAGGAGCCAACATAAGTACTTATGTTGAAGATTGTTGAAACCGTCTCCTGTTAAACTTTCCTGTAACTACAACAGAAATGTCATCATGTGACATCATCACAATGCAAACATTTTGTTTTTTATTATTCCTACGTGTCAAGTACTTTACACTGAATTGCGTAATCCCGTGCTGAAAGATTACCGGCATGAAAATCTTGTGCAATCTTAAGTCACATCGTTACAACACATACACTACCAGTCAAAAGTTTGGACACGCCTTCTAATGCAATGTTTTTCTTTATGTTTATGACTTTAAAAGAGACTGGATAATGATGGACTGTTGTTTCTCTTTACTTAGTTGAG
>JAQQZR010000002.1:4265840-4291460 GCA_030068235.1 Notoglanidium macrostoma | reverse complement strand
GTTTATTGTGTTAAAAAAAAAACAACTATTCATTTAGAATAATATTATATTATAATACTATTGTTCCCAGAAGAACCCCTTAGAGCAGTCACATACTTTTTGACCAACACTAATGCTAACTTCTTAGCTGATTGGTAATGTTAACAAAAAACCCAATCTTTATAGCACAGTCATACACAAGAAATTGCATTTAAAAACAGTTATAAGATTAAAAATCACATGTCAGTTCTGTGAATGATTTTAAAGTACTTTAAATACTAAAGTACTCATTTAAAATACTTCGTAAAGTGTGTATTCAACTCATCTTGTAAATATGCAGATACACATTTTTTTATATATATACACATCATGTTGTGTATGTTGTCATAAAAGCAAGAATTTCCTAATCCAATTTTTTTTTCAGTTCCAGACATCTGAGTTTTAGCTGACACCAGATCCTGATCCAATAGTAACTAGAACAAATAGAACAGGACGAGTGGCACACTTTAAAGCAGCAGTGTGTAACTTTTTAAGCCTTATGCTTTTTGTCTGAGGAATTGAAATTACAATTAAAATACTAACACGCCCCTGTTTAAACTAAATATTCCTCCTAAGTTGCCTTTCATGGAAAAGCAGAATAGTTCTGGCTTCAGATAAATGTGTTTTCTGGGCCAGAAAAGAGTAAATAGAAGGCTGAAATTAAGAGTTTGCTACATCCATTGCACTGTAATAATGCGATTCGCAATTTTATCACCACGCACAGGTTTAGAAATATGTCTGTGAATTGAATTGGTAAATATAACAAATAAATATTTCAATTCAAATCCAAACCATTCAGAGCTTCAATTCTAATTAATAAAGATATTATGAGATTGGTGTATCGCAACAAGAAAAGCTTTTATATTGTATGTTTCCTGTGATTGCCTTAAATGTAATCATATTGGTTCCCTGAAAATGTTTTTGCTCTGTTTTTAATTTATCTTCATTTTTTAATAGATTTTTATTTTTACTTTATTAAACTGATTTGTCACTTTTTATTGAGCATTGAAAGTAAAGGCAGGCAAGGGGACATCATGAGGAGAGCATTAAACGACAGAACAAGTACCTTTCTTGTGATTTGTGGGGAAGATTTCCGTTTTGAAGTTCTGTGGATGTCCTGCTGAAAAGTCCAAATAAAATGAATTTGACACGATTATGCAAATTAAGATGTAAAGTAGGCTAAATCGCAACTCAGAATGAAATCGTTCAAACAATCAACGTAAAGAAATAAAAAATAAATAAAGATAAATACAGATTCAAATCTTAAAATTCTTGCGAGAATATGATATTCAAATCATTCAAATGAAAAAGAGAAATAAAAAAAGGATTAAAATAATATTTAAAACACTTTCTAAATGATTAAAAGTCACGGATCCATTATTTAGAAAGCATATATTTCTGTTAATGAGACTGTGTGAAATTTTTAAGGGCTTCATATAAATTATTAGCAAATACAGTGCCTTGCATAAGTATTCACGCCCCTCATGATCCTTTCCACATTTTGCAGTGTTACAACCTAGGAATGAATGAACTTAATTGGATTTTTTTACAGTTTGATCTCCACAATATGGTGGAAAATACTTAATTAAAATTATACAAAAAAAAAAAAAAAAAAGAAGCAAAAAACGTGTTGGTTGCCTAAGTATTCACCCCCTGTGTTGATACTTGGTAGAACCATGTTTGGCTGCAATTACATCTGGGATATGTCTCTATCAGCTTTGCACATCTGGATCCTGATGTTTTTGCACATTGTTCTTGGCAGACTGAATGGAGACATGCTGCTGAACAGCAATTTTCTTCAAACTCCTTGGCAGGGATTCTCAATCAGATTCTTAACACTTGGTTTCGAACAACTCCAGTGTGGTTTTGGAGTTGTGCTAGAGATGCTGCTCTGTTTTTAGGAGGTAAAACTCCATCCTTTATGGGTTATTTTGTCCAAATTCATGCCATACAAAAATCCCAACACAATAAATAAATGAAAATGCACTTGTTCCAGGTTCCATAAATGTGCAGTATAGTTCAAGGAGGTGAATACTTACGCAAGCTACCGTAGCACCGAATGTCAATATTCCGGCTGCCATTACTACGGCAATTTTAATTAAAAACCGTTTGCAGTTTTTATGAGATTAAATTTATTAAATGCATTTTCAAACACACCTGTGGAAATTTTCATAGTGCACTAATGTTTGATGGTTAAAGAAAATAAGGAAAGATAACAATGTTATCATATGCAGGTCTAAAATATTAAAAAACCTGCCACACACACACTGAATCCAGACAATTCTGGCTCCTGGTGTGTTTACCAGTGAGGGTGTGTGTGTGTGTGTGTGAATGACGCAAGGAAACAGCACAAAAAAGGACTTATCAGTGTATAAACATGGCCGTCTTTCCTTCCTGCCCTCGACTTGGACTGCGGTTCAGCAGAATGGGAGGAAAAGAAGGAGACGCAGCTCGTACGGAAACGGCCGTTACAGAGGATTCACAGCACGGAATAGGAGTTTAACCGGAGCCAGACGGGCTTCAGGAGCGGAAGTAGAGGAAAATCCCACAAATTAATACCAGATTCTCTGACAGCTTCACAAACGCTAATTTTGCTAAATCTGCCAGCAAAAGAAAAATGCTAAGTTTTTAGCTAGGAGTCTATCACTTGTTATTCTACTTTCTTTTAATGACAGAAACCTATCTGTAATATTTCTTGTGTAAAATTTTTGGGAAATTAAATATTTAGAAACCTTAAATGTTCTCTCTTGCTCTAACACACCAAGACAGAGTACATAAAACAAATCTACGACAAATATTAGCGACAAAGTTAGCAACAACAGCTGAAGTATAGAACTCCAATTGTTTATCACTGTTGAATAAAATATCAAATGTATCAAGACACACTAGACTAATCTTGCTAATCTTTCTATCTCCTCAGCTTGACATAGTGCTAAGATAAAATATTTCTTTTTAAATAAAACAACTTTATATCATGTGTAACAACACATTAGCATAGGTGCCAACGTTGCTAGCAAGAAAATCTTAGCCTGCTGAGAGGTTTTTACCAGAAAAGCACTAGCCTGGATGACTTGATGCGCCTTAATCATTGGCAGCTCATCCGTTAAGCAGATCACAGCCGTGCTTATAAATGTTGGCACCTCTGATAATCATCTATCAACTTCTGTTAAGTGCAGATCTATGCTAACATTAGCAAACATTAATGCTAACTCTCTAGCTTTGGCTATCACACATTACACACTGTATCTAGCCTTGTTAAAGCTATCATTAGCTAAACATACCTGGTTACAACTAGTAATGAAGCTCACTAGTAAGCTAGTTTTATTTTGTGTATACAATGCTAATCAGTACATCTAGCTAAAGAAATGAAAAGAAAACAAGTATTTTTGACTAACTGGTTCAATATAAGTAAAGCTCTGGCCTCGTGGACCCTCATGCCTGTCAATCGGGAAAATCAGGATGTGTGCAAGCAAGCAATATTCAAGTTTCACATTCGTTCCGCACTGCTTGTAATGAACTTCGCATCACTGAGCACTGCAATGAGACAAGTCCCCTATAAATTCCCACTATGCATCCACACTGAGCCCCGCTCCTCTCGTACACACTCCGTAACCAGAATCTATCCTCACTCGAGTGTTCAAATCCTAAAGCAGAAGTGTTTTCTGAACTGGAAAGCAAAAATGTGGCTGGTATCGGTATATGTACTGTATATATATCTGTTAGCATAACACATAGAAATGATGTATACAATGGCTGAGTGACAATGTGTGTGTGAGACACATCGTGTGTGTGTGTGTGTGTTTGCTTGTATATATATATACCTGGAGGTGCCACCATACGCTGCCATTTCTGAAACAGACATGTCTTCAGACAGTCTCTTGGGCTGAGGCTGTACGTCTTGTGTCTGGACATGAGCTCCTGCATGGGCTCTAGGATCACACACAGCTACACACACACACACGCACATGCTCCATGAGCAACGCAATATGCCAGCATTACAAATATTGGTGAAAGGCACACCAGTGAATTGTGACTTTATTACAATTGTAATTTATTGTAATTGTTTGTATAATAAAATAAAATCTTACCACAAACATTTTTCCCCCTACCATTCAGAATAAAAGGTAGAATTGTAATTTCGACTATTTATTTATGATTATTGGACCATAATCTGAAAACTTAATTCATAACTATAAATTAATATGTAGTGTACAAGTGTATAAGTATATGGTTTATTAGAATAAATATAAATTTAAAAAAATAATAACTTCATAGCCACCTTTAGTAGATGGCGACATAAGTATGTTATGGCATTATATATATTTGTGGCTTTTAATAATTTATTAATAATAATAATAATACTAATTTCATAATAATGCCTTGGATTAAAAAAAACAAGAAAAGCAAAAAGAGATTTGACTTTGAGCACTAATTAAATATTGTAAAAAAAAAATCATGTTACAGGAATACTACCAACACCTCAAAAAAAATTCTCTTAAAATTTAATCCTATCATAAAGACAGCATCTTATTTTCTTACATTCATCTTATTAATCCTACTAGAAATACTGGCGTTATACGCCTACATTCTGCAGATCATCACTTTAGCTCTTTTTGAGGTAGCAGGTGGAAAAACACACATAATCATGTGCTCTCACACACACACACACACACACACACACACACACACACACACACACACACACACACACACACACATACACACTATCTGTTTGACTTTCAGAGGCCTGCGCTCGGACATGGCTGCATCCCCTCACACTTCCACCGTTTCTGGTGAACAATCCCTGGCCCGGGGCCGAGGCAGCGCAGCTATTTGCAGCGTGAATGTGAGGAAACCCGCGGCCTTCCTCAGCCACAGCGCCTCATCCGTCCCAGCTCAGGAAACGGACCTCGAGTGGAGCCACTGATAACCTCGCACACGCACAACATGCTAACGAGCCGCTTTTTACTGGGTATTTTTACCCTGTTTTGAAGCTAGGAAGCCTTCAGAGAAATGACCAAAAATGAGACGCGATAGTGTTTACAGGATTCAGTGCCAGGTTCGACCTCTCAGTGAATTTTAAACTTCTGATGATGATGCTCCTGATTCACAAATTTAGTTATCATGTTTAATTCTAACAGTGGGGGTGTGGCCTAGGTCCCTGTCAGTCTTTCTAAAGGAGGTGTGGAATTAATTGTCATATTTAGTACAAATGAAAGAGTTTTGGCCTTGGCAATTGATAGTCTTAGTGAAGAAGGTGTGGAATTGGTGCCTGTCAGTCTTGGTTAAGGAGACGTGAACTTAATACAAATGAAGGATGTACCTGTCCATATTAGTGAAGGAGGTGTGGCCTTAATGATCTTATTTAATATGAACGAAGAAGGCGTGGCCTTGGTGCCCGTCAGTCTCGGTGATGGTGCTGTGGCTATATTGTGTATCAGTTCCACCGTAGGAGGTGTGACTTCTGTGCCTATCATTCCTTCTAAGGTAGACATGACCTTAATTATCATAATTTAATATGAACAAATGAGACGTGGCCTTGGTGCCTGTCAGTGCTAGTAAAGCAGGTGTGGTTTCTGTCCCTGTCAGACCTTGTTACAGAGATGTGGTCTCTATGCCTGTCAGTCATAGTAAAGGTGGTGCAGTTTAAGGACCTGTCAATCCTAGTAATGCAGACATGGCTTCTGTTCTTATGCAATATGTGCCTGTCAGTCCTAGTAGAGTTGGGATGACTTAAGAGCCTATCAGTCCCAGTAAAGTAGGTGTTGCCTTGTGTGTATGTCAGTCATAGTTAAGGAGGTGTGGTCTCTGTCTCTCAGACTCAGTAAAGTAGGTGTGGCTTGTATGCATGGCAGTCCACGTAATAAAGGCATGATTTACTACTTCTCAAAGTCAATGTTTTTCCCCGAATAAAAACAATACTGAATCACATCTTAGCTCCCTGTATTTGCATTTAAAACATTCTCAGTCATATTGTATAGAACCGTTTGTTACTTTAAATGTTTCTTTGCACTGGATCATTGATGAAAATTGCATCATTTTGGACAAGCAAGCGAGTCTCAGTTATTATTCAAATGGTACATAACAAGCACGCTGCTGTCTATTTTTCTGATTCCTGCCCTGAAGCTGCGTAGATGAAGACATGCAAAGCCAAACGGAATGTTTGCAAAAACATCTGGCATGCTAAACAGCTGCAGCACACACACTGGATCTGGATCAGGATCAGACTGAAAGCTCTGAGATGTTTATATCCAATCCAAATCCTATTTTAATTCCCAATTCAGCTCACACTTTGCTATTTTTTAAACCACGTTTTAAAACAATACAGCTGAGTGCTTAACATGCAGCAGAATGAACTTGGTTCCAGATTGTTAAAACACTAAACTGGCCTCTCTTATTTCTCCAAATTTCTTTTACCTCTAAAAGAAAGACGACGGTGTGCTGGGTGCGCGGGAGCTGGGCGTCGAGACCCACAATGCCGTGCTTCAGCACAGAACGCTCATTAATGTTATGCTAATTTTCCCCATCCAATTAATTTTCTCTCCCCATCTAGTTCTCCTGTTTTGCAAATCGGAGCTGTCACTCATGCTGAAATCGAAAGAATAAACAAAGAGACTGTAGAATAAATGCAATGGCATGGTGAAGGTTGGTGTGTTCACACACACACACACACACACACACACCATGCATGACTAAAAGAGAAAAGCTTTTTGAATACCTTCATTTGTTATCTTTATGCATGTGTGTGCGTCTGACTTACCCTGAGGTAGTTGAGCGTGAAGTTAGTCAGACCCATTCGGGTGATGTTTTTGGAGAGCTGCTCCAGAACCTGAGGGTCTTGAGCCTGTGAGGGCAGAAGGGCAGCTGTCATTAAAACCTTAAACTTAATAATCCAGTATATCTCTGTTTACCACATCTGTATAATAGGTAAGATTATCTGTATCATATATGTGACTTCCATGTACAAAATATTTTCTCCTCCATTTTCTCCCCACTTTAGTCCCAAACACCAGCCTGGTCTCCTCTATTACACTCAATCACACTGCAGCAACCAAGTGAGTAGGGTGAAGGAACACGTGCTTCCTCCATGGCACGTGAAGCCAGTCCACCTCATATTTCCAATCTGCTGCATCACAGAGCAACACTCACAAAAAAAGGTCCATCTACACTCTTCCACATACATGAGCTTACAGGACGCTCGTGATTGGCTGGTGTCGCTGTGATTGACAGGGGACGCCATTCCTTCCACACAGACAACTTGACCAAATCTGCTCTCTAAACGCAATTTGCGCTTATGTCGACAGATAAATTACTTTCTTAGCTACTAACTCATTTCTCTATACCGAGAAATGAACAAAGAAACTGTTGACTTTACTTATAAAGGAAACCAAAGGACAGTGGTTGAAATGTACACATTAGCAAAAAAAGGTAGAACAAAGGCAAGATCTGAATTTACACAGCTCTCTGACCCAAAAGCTACTAACGAATTCCTAAGAGGACAAATTACACAGTTTTAAAATTGTATTTAAAAATATCCATTTCATTCATCTTCAGGAAACACTCTATCCTGGTCAGCTTGACGGTGGATCAGGAGCCGATCCCAGTAACACTAGGCACGAGGTGGGAATACATCAAAGATGGGACACCAGTCACATAGTCTTTCACATCAAGGGACCATTTAGCATAAGAAATCAAACCCCTGGCTTGTTTCTGGGAGGAAACCAGAAAACCCAGAAGAAACCACAACGGCCGTTGGGAGAACCAGAGGCGCTGGATTTTTCACTCTCATTCTTAGGTGTAAGTACAGGACTAAATTTCCCTAAATTCTTACAGATTAGAGTTTTTTTTTATAGAGCAGCTTTATACATATCAGCCCTGATGTGATTTGTCTAATTGATGGATCATTTCTAAGCGCAGCAACAACTCTGGTATGAGTGGCATGAGAAAGGCTGGGGTTTTTACACCTCGGTGTCACCATAAATATTCAGTCAATGGTCAGAAACAGATGATCAATACACACTCGGAACTACCTGAGCTTTGTACGCACTACAACATGAACCAAGAAGGTACTTGAGTGTAATAAAGTATGCTGTGCGTGTATACTGAGCTCATTGTTGTACCAAGTTTCGATTTCCTCCGTCTTGTTACTTTCTTTATGGACTGAACCGTTTAAAATTAGAGAGCTTCCGTATCAGGTTTTACAAAATAACTGTGACTAGCCAGCTCTTTAACCATCTGCATTACGGCTGCAAAACAAGTCAGAAAATCACATTTTTCCACAATTTGAATGTTTCATTTTTATATTGGGTTAAAGAATAAAATTACATAAAAGCAAATACCCAATAGCAAATCGGCTTTATTTTTTAATTTCTTGTTTCCTATTTGGATTTCAAGAGCAGCAGAAACCAAGCTGACGGCTGGAGCCGGAAGGCCGGAATGGGACTGAGGCCAATGCTTCAATTACACTGAATATGTATTTGATTCAGGGTTTAGGGCTGTATATGTGGAGTGCACTCAAACTGCTAATAAATATTGATAGAGATGGCTGAAAATTTGAATTTGGCCACAGCCCAGGGGATTACCTTGGAAAAAAAAAGCTCAGCTGCATTCACACTATGGCTACCAATCCATGTGACTTAAGAGAAACCCGAAGAGATAAAGCGGGAATGGTTCAGAGACAGCATGACGGCAGGAACGAGGTGTGTGAGTGTGAGCATGTGTGTGTTTGTGAGACTGCACTGGACAGGATTTCAATTTCCAGTAATATTTAAAAAATACGAGACGAGAGTGGAGGTGTTAACCAGCTAGTTGGGTTGGAGGTGATGACATCAAATGGACATAAATAAATACATTTAAAAAATGATAAAGGTGCCACAAGCAAATTGGTCATGTGACGATGTTTTAGCTTTTAAGATCTATTTGTGTTTGGTTTGTGAGACGGGCTGAGCTACTGAAATGTTAGTATTTTGTAGAACAACAATACATGTCCTATTAAATTCAGCTTTTTATAACTTCATTTGTAATTACACAGCTTTAAATCATAGAACTGGTGATAACTTGCTGTACATGTATATACAGATTATACAGGTTAGTTTATATCGCATATTTATTTAAATTGCACACACAGATTTAATACAAATTGTGTGAAACTGATCTCATTTTGTATGAACAGATTCATGAATTAAGACGTCATTCAATGAAATTGACAGAGCTTTCACTGTTTAGTCACCATTTTGTTATTTTTAGCTCTTTGAGAGCCTTTTATGGAGTGTTGAGGGTGTTGCTAAACATAAAACTGTTAAAACCCTGAATGCGCTTCACGATTTAACAGAATTTACATGTGAATATGTAGAAAAATCAGTGAACCTTTTGTAATTTTGGGTTCAGTTTGGTCAACAGAACCATTCACAGACAACTGAATTTACTAAATTTCTCATTGTGTTGAAATGGGTTACATCGTTAGCGAGAGTGAGCTAGTTCATTCGTTTTTTTTTCTTGATAAATCATGCAAAAGTGTGGCTAAATGGCCACTCTAACAGAATATCAGGTACCCTGCTCTGTTAAACATGGTCTAGGGTTAGGGTAATCTATCAAACCTGATTCGATGCCGATCTAACACTTTAGGCGAATAATATCCGATACTCTACGTTCGACTTAATATCGTAAGCAGTGTCTTAACTCGGAATTGCGTCATTTTCAAGCTCGGCAGATTCCAGCTACAAAGTAGGCATGTCTCTATGAAAGCTGTTACATTACTGATCATGAGTTTGTGATGATTTTAATTTCTCTAAAAAGCGCACTGTTTTATTGTTGATCTAAAGTAAAAACCGCTAAGTAGCGAAGTGCTATTTTATTTTCTGTTGATGGTGTCATATGCCATTGTCTTTCGTTTTTCTAGTGGGAGGTTAGAGTTTACAGGCTTTACGTTCGGACTGGTGTATATCCGGTAAAAACGTTTATTTTTGAGAATAATGTGCACCCTGAAGCGACTTTTCTCTCCTTGTTTTAATCACAAGTTTAGTTTCACTTTTACCATTGTTACCACTTGTCCCTGTGTGCATTAGTGTATGCGTGTGTATGTGTGTGTGTGTGTGATCAAATACACTGCAGTAATGTTAAAACCGCCCTTCTCCTGGAGCGAACCCCCTCTTCTGTTCTCCCCAAGCTCTCTCTCTCTCTCTCTCTCTCTCTCTCACTCTCGCTCTCTCTCTCTCTAAGATTTCTCTCTCTTTCTTCCAGTGTGGCTGATATACCCACAGGGCCCAATTTAAGACTATGTGAATTTCACATGAACACAGCGGGGCTGGTGCGTGTGCAAACTTTCTAACGTTGCATAGCCTGAAATCTACTGAGAGAAAAGTAAAAAAAAATAAATAATAATAAAAAAAAAAACCACCTGTAAAAAATCTGCTACGCCAGCCAAAATTCTACGAGACACTGAAAGCTATCACTCGTTTAATTCTGCCCCGTGCATGGCGAGTATGGAAGTGAGTTGACTGCCGGAGTTGGCTTCATTTCCTTCATCGTGGCGTGTTAGGGAGTTCGTTACACTGTGGAATTAAGCAGATTACTCATTTGACCTTGTTATTATTCCACTTTGCTTTGCTTTTGACAAGGCTTTCTTTCATCTCTAAGGCTGTCTTTGATGTTTTTAATGAAATTGTTTTTTTTTTTTTTTTTATTTAATCTCCCAGAAGGAAGAAACTTTTCACACTTTTGTGCAAAATCTGAGCTGTGATTCAGACGAGCTGGAGGAACTGGCTGTCTCACACTGAGGAAATAAAGTGTGTGTTACATCAGTGTAAAGACAGTGTACTATATATTCTAGGTGTATGTTCTAACGACTTCTCTAAAAAAATCATTTCAAGCCAGGAGATAATTAGAGTCCAGTGGCCATCAGAAACGAATAATTATCCCATCAACGTTGTTTCCAAATTACAGAGGGTCCTCGGGTCACGACACAGTTCCATTCCTACGACAGTGACGTAACGTGTATTTTGGTGTGAGTCGAAACACACCCTATACTAAATCACTTACCTATCCTAACACAGTTGTAAAATCATAATCTAGAACATAAATTCGGTGTATTCTTCCGCCGCGCGCAACCAAATTAGTTCGCCCACGTAATCCGTAAGAACGACACTAACGGCATAAGCCGAAACACTCACGTCTCAGTTTTTAAAAGTTTTTATAGTAGTGAGCGTCGTAAACTCGAAACGTGACCCGAGGACCCTCTGTACAGTCATGATATTTACCTAAATTTGGAAAGTACAGTTATGCATAATATTTAAAAAAAAAAAGCCTATCAAGACACAATTATTCATCACTCTATTTGGTTACAGTGAGCTCTATTACAGTGAGCTATTTGATTATTCATTTTCTCTAATCTCTAAAGCGATCATTCAGCTGTGTTTTAGAATTTATTTTATAATCTGATTTTTGTCAAAATTACAAATTTATAAATAAAAATATTTTATTTTTTTAAAGGTGATATTAGATATTAAAATAATAATTATTATTACTATTACATGATTACAGAAATGCAATTTTTCATAATCACCAAAAGATGTTTTTAATGTCACTGGGGAGTTTTACAAACATGATGTATTGTAACGTCTAGTAGCATACACTTTTCTATTTCCATTTCAATCCCAAACCAGTCTGGCAGCAATGCAAAACCAGTTTAACGTAACCCTGAATGTGCATTCATTTAAACTATTAATAAGAATTTATGTTGAATAATAAATAAATGAATCCATTTTGTTGACAATTAAAAAATATTTGTTGAATATTAAATGGCCTAGGAGCATCGCTATACTTTATGCCCCGTGACGATCGAACCATTTTCCCACTGTGATAAAAAAATCTCTGATTTTAATAAGAAGATGTAAAATTTTTGCTGGCGTTACCCAAATGTCTTATTATATAATCAGCACAATCCATCCATGTAGAAATCACCTTTTTCTGAGTGACATTACTGTGCTAGTTTGATATCAGTGATGACATCACACTCACGTGCATGGCGAGGACGCTGCGTGGGATGAGCTCGCGGTACTGTCTGATGGTGAAGTGCCACGTCTTAATCCGCATCAGGTCATCGAAGGCAAACTCCAGGATGAGACGTCCCTCTGTACACACCTACACAGCCACGAGGGAACGACATGTTAGTGAGAGTGTTTACATATAATCATCTTTATTTTTTAACCAGCTCAATTTGGAGTTAAATATCCCAATTAAAAATGTAAAACATATATGCTTTTGAGAGTCTATATCCACGTATATTGTGTCTATTGTAAATAACTCAGAGGGACATTCGATGTATTAAGAAGATAAATTAAAAGCCTCCTTCACGTAGGAGAGAACAGAACATGATGGGTACAATTACTTTTAAGCAAAATCATGCTGGAACATTCTAACCCAGTTTATCAGATTTTGTTTTTACACACGATGAATTTGTTCTGGTGAGCAAATCAGAAAATCGACAGCGAACAGCGCTACACCAGACTTGTACTGGGTGTGAATGAGCAGTAAGCCCCGCCCCCTCTCTATTTTCATTGGTGGCCATCAGTGTGGAAAGAAACTTCTACATGTACTCTCGTTACAGTGCTCGAGAATACACGGTTCATTGTAACAGAACTTCTTTTGTATAAATAAAGCACAGCATCTTTTTTTTGTACTAGAGTTTATTTTAAATAAAATATTTAAAAATCGCTGTTACAGAGTGAAAAAAAAAAAATACTGCATTTTACCTCAGAAGACTGTAAACCATTTAAAAGACATGAAGAAATATTTTTAAAAAATGCAATTTCGAGACCCAAAATAAAGCAGTTTCCTGCTGAAAGTCTACACATGCGCTAAATGCTGAGTCAGCAGCAGCAATGCCAGAGACAGTGGAGACAGAGGAGCATCTCTAGCCCAGTTAATCAGCTATCTTTAGGGTGGTGCGATATGCCTAAAATATAATATCCTGATATTGGTAATTTCATATCCAGATAACGATACATATCACGATATATCACATTTTCTGTAAATTCAAATTCAAATAATTTTTTACATTTAAAAATCAGGAATGTAGCATTTTCAGATGATCAAAACCATCAGAAAAGAGTTAAGTAATACGTATAAACCTGGAATACGTGCATATTTTCATGCGGTTGCAGGTAAAATCGCTAGCGTTAGCCGTCCAGCATTAAAATAAATGGTTAGTTACCAAAACGAAATGTTTCGATCCAAAATATTAATAAGAGTCTTTATGTCACACAAGCATCCTGGTCTTAATGATAATATAAATTTCTTAATAAACAACGTGTTTACCTGGAATTCGGCTAGGGAGAAAGTCGACCGCTAATCCGCAGCTAATAACCATGTGCTTGCTAACACAGCTTCAGCAGCGCCTAGCAGCTCGGCATTCGGAAACAACGGCTGCGGCTGCGTCCCGAATAAAACATCCGAATGACGAAACAATGCCATAAAATGTGTTTTGTGACACATCAAAATAAATGAGCATAGAGCATAACGCTAGACATTTTTCTCGTGTCACACGATAGCTATACTGTCAGATTGCACAGCCTTAGCTATTTTCAGTTTTAAATACTTTCACAGCTCAACATCCGAACGATAAGCCGTTAGCTAGCTGAGTGAGCTAGACTAGCTAGCCATATATTTGGGTGTTTTACAGTAAGAAAGCTCGTTATTAAACTGTCTGTCTAAACGCTGTAAGGTGCGTCTTTGCTAGATAGCTAACTATGTAGCAAAAAACGTGTATGAATTGATGTGAGCTAGCTAGCTAGTTAACAACCCTAGCAAACTACTGGGACTTCATAACCTCACTGGATATCCACCACTATGCGTTAGTTGTACCTCTGGTGGGACCCAAAACTGAGGGAAGTACCCTTGAAAATTTCTTTGTACAAAATGGCAGAATTTTTTAAATAGTGCAGTAAACAGTGAATAAGGTAGAGCATCAGGCATACAGCCTCTGTGTTGTTTCCTACTCCATATTTTCTCTGAACTTCAAAGTGCATTATGGGTATTTTGTACCTGCTAATGGTGCATCATTTGGACGCTAACCTGCATCATCAGTGTGTCATTGCAGGATTTCATGAGCACACTGGATATTTTCAACTGCACTTTAGGGAATTAGCTGCAAAACAGCCAAAGCTGTGTACTTTATAGTGCGATTTGGGACAAGCAGAAACCGTATCTGTGCTCTAGATTGAAAATGTAATGAAACCATCAATGAATATCAACTTATTAAATATTAATTAACTCCAGAAACAGTGTGGATAAAGTAGTACAACGTCAGTGTCAGTAATAAAAAATAAACTTGTTTATCGATCAGCCCTAAAATGAATCTGTCACTGTGACAGAACATCCTGTGTCTGTCAGTTTGGACTTAGTTGTGTTAGAAATGAAGCTTCGCGTCTCCAACCCCGAGACTAAACGCCAGCCGAGCACCAAAACAACAAAAAAACCCAGACCGAGGCCTGAGCTTTGAAAAACGCTGCCAATTAAGAGAAAAATAAAAGGAAGAAAAACATCGCTGAATTCGACGCTGAGCTTCTCTGAGCGCCGATGTTCCGTTGCTCCGGCAACCAGAAGGAGGAAAGGAAGGAGGCGGGGGCAACAGCTGATTAGTTGGCATGGCAACGGCAAAGATGTAATCCCAGCAGAGCGGCTCTAATCAATGCCCCCGGCACACACGAGCTCGGGAGGATCGGCGAGGGGAAAAAAAAAACGCAACGCCGTCACGTGACACACTCTCAATCTCTCTCTCACTCTATCTCTCTCTCTTCCCTCCCTCTATCTTTCCCTTTACTTTCTCTGGCCAGTTCTTTTGCTCCACAGACAAAGCAAAGCTAAAAAAAAAAAATAAATCTCTCCTTCATTGCATCTATTCTTCTCAGGTGCAAAGGCAAAGCTGACTTTCTTTCTCTCTCTCTCTCTTTTTTTTTCTCTCCATCTGTTTTTTTTTCCTAAAAGAAAATCTCTCTTTACTGGTTTTTTTTAGATTCTCATTTTCTACTGTTGTTTTTTTTTTTTTTTTTTGCTCGACACCAAACTACACTGAAGAAATATTACCAAGATCCTCTCGCTGTTTCTTTTTCTCTTCCCTCCAGAAGAAAACATCACTTTTACCTTCTCTCTTCCCTGCTACGCATTCTTTCTCTTTCTCTCGCTCTTCATATCACTCCTAACTGTTTACGTGTTTCATCCGGGCTCCAGAAAGTCACAACATGGACGAACGTGTAAAGATTCCTCATGACGATCAGGATTTTGTTCATTCCTTATGCAATCACTTAGCACTTAGGTTCTACGTAGGGTTCCTTTACTTAACAAACCCTCTCTTGCCTTTTTTCCTTCCCCAGAAATCCAGAGGAAAATGCAAAGCAAAGATTTTCATGCTCTCTCTCTCTCTCTTTCACTCCCATCTCTCACCTTCACCCCCTCTCCCTCGCTCTCTTACTTTCTCTTGCCATTTATTTTTGCTCCACACCAAACCACGCTGGAGAAAAAGCAAAGCAAAGCTAAAAAAAAAAAAAACCCTCTCCCTCCTTTCTCCTGCTCTCAAATGCAAATTCATATAAGCTTTATTGGCATGACATGGGAGGAAAAAAAATCAATATTGTCAACGCTTGCACGGTTTATGCGGAATTGAGTTATCGCTAATTTAGAAATACATAAATCAAAATCGGTTCGAGGAAAATCAGAAGGTTTGAAGTGTAAGTGTTGTCATTGTGGGGGAAAAAAAAGAAAAAGGAAACCCCTGTGTTTATTCAGAACTCAAACACTTGGTTTAGCACTGCAAGCAGAACCCCGTTAGAGACGTAGAACTGTTAAAGGAACCTAAAGACCCTCTCAGGGACTCTTGGTTCCTACAAAATAATGAGAAACATGTCCTTATGTAGACATTTTGGCTTTTTGGTGTGTAATAAATCATGCTGTATATGAATATCTCTCTCTCTCTGTAGAATCGTACAGTAACATATGAAAGATCAATGTACGTGTATGTACGGAATAAAACAGTCGGGACATGCTGTTATAGGAAAATAATTAACAACATAGTAATGATGGAGGTGCTGTTCCGTTACCGCCCTGAAGTTGTACCTGTAACACTTATAATACACCAATTTGCCAATGATTGTATTTATTTGTTTATTAAAGAACATAACATTGTTTTTATCCATTTATAGTTACATTTAGGCATCCGAATATGCATGATTCCATACTATATAGTATATTTAAAAAAACGTGTTGCGTCATAATCCATAGTGTCCAAATTCTGGGACATCTGTGAAACATCTGACTTCCTGTTACTTACTTGATCACACGCATTATGCGATACGATCTGTCTTTTATTCTTTCGTACACCGCAGCAATTTGCCAATAATTACACTTTTTAATTTATGCTTTTCAATACTTATAGGTACATCTAAGTCATGGAATGTCCATAACTTCCTGTTATAGCACCTAGAAATGGTCAATCCCTCACCAATCTCTTTTTTTTAAGATAATATGGCAAAAAATAAAACCAAAAAAAAAATGCAACTTGTGGAGTTAACAAGAACTGGATTGAAGTCCTAAAGACTTTCCTGTGATGGAAAACATACTGAGTGTTACCAAGCGCTGGCACTGGAGACTCCTTCCTTAAATGTTTATATTTATTTTATGGGATCGTGGTAGTTTTAGAAACAGAGAATGCTACTTAATAAATATTACTTAACGCTGCGTGCGCCAATCTTCAGAAGTCTGAACAAGTTGCAGAGATTTACGCTTAAGACTTCCATTATAAGTGATCTTGGAGTAAACCGGTTGTCTTTTCTTTTCTCAGGTCAGGGAGACAATATGTATGCACACGCATTCAATAGATAAAAATGAGGTCAAAAATGCATTTCATTAACTTGAACCGTGGCATCATGGGAGCTAAAACAGTAGAGCAGACATTAGAGATGGTCTAACATCTCAAAGTGGCTCATTCATGAAATGATTACAGTGGATGAAGTGATGTATCCTGTGTGAAAAGTTATAAAGGGTTAACGGGTCGGGTTTAGTGCTCGAAGCTTCAAAATGTTTGTTAGGACGCTTGTGAATTTTGCATGAGATCGGGTTAAGAGTAAGACGTCTGTGTGTGCGAATAATCCGATGTGCTCGCTGTGTTAAGTGGACGCTTCAGCCTTGATAGGGTGAGCTGGGGTTATTAGATAGAATCTGATGGAACAGCAGGATCACTGAGAGATAAAGATGTTCGGTTAACACAGAGATTACCAGCAGCTATAAGGTCAAAGGTCATTAAATCTGTGTAGTGTACAGCAGAATGGTTTAGTGCCGAGTCTGACTGCACCATGAAGAAGTGTTCTTACTTTATTAGTTATCAAAAAGGAATACAAAACCTGTTTAACACTTATTATTCAAAACTTCATTACTTATAACTAAGATCAATGCTTTTAACTCTTTGTTGAGTGTCATTATTTTATTTTTCAAATTGTTAATGCCAACTACTTCGTGCAAATGATAACAAACAGGTCGCGATGGATTAATGACGGGGTTGTGTGACGCTTTTATCTTCCAAAAACAGCAAAGGATTTAGCCAAAATTTACAAATTTTTATGTATTAATCATGCTTTTGTGACGCGTGGTGAGAGCCAGGACACAAGTGTGTAAACGCAGCATATATTTCATTGAGGATTATCCAAAATCCATAATCCTAGTCTGTAGCAGAGGTCAAACACAGGCAGACAAAAGAAACCAAGGATAACAGATAATCACCCAAAAACAAGAGCACAGGTCAAATCCAGTAAATCAAACCAGACATACATGGACAAGGAAGCGGGGGAACAAGGCTTGGATTTAACGACACAAAGGCATGATAAGACTGAAACAATGAAACGCCCGAGCTTAAATAAGAAAAGTAATCAAAGCAGGAAGTGAAAACTGGTGAGAACAATCATGATACAGTAGGAAGATAAACCAATGACAAGGCAGGGGTGGAGACAAGACATGAATCAAAACTAAACAAAAACATAAAACAGGGAAGCAACGTTGTTCACGCTGGGAGCCGGGCTGCGTGCTGAGAGGGGAATCTGGGACCGATTTTTAACCATTTAAACCATCTCGCATGCCAGAAAAAGCGCTGACAGGGTTCGGGGGAGCGCTTCATCCCAGAGCTTTAGGAAGAAAAGAAAAAAAAACGTACTCGTCTGCGTAAGTTATAAATGCCAAATTACAGGTTCTTGTCACAAAACTCCATAAAAATGCAAAATCGGAAGTTTCATTCAGTCCGGATTTAGTGTGCAGCGAATATTAGATGTATATATATATATATATTTGATTCAGCTATAAATCAGATTTTTAACAGATTATTAGGCTGGGTTTAGCTAGTACTTCCTTGTCTATTTTTTCTAAACTGAGCTTTTGTTTCCGTCATGGAAAATACATCTGCAATTCCATATTTACAAATAAAAACATTATACACTGAGTTACACTTGATTAGCTACTAAACCAATTATTAGCAACCTTAGTTAGACTCTGTTAAATATATATACTGGCTAAAAGGTATACTGCATCGTATCTACAGTGTCACAGGTTGAAGGATTATATCATCGCTGCTCAACGCCACAAATTCTTTTTGTCTCTATTTCAACTTTAGCACTTTTATCATATCGTGTAGATTTTTAACTTAACAACAAATTTTTGGAATGCGGTCTCTATATACACAGTTGACTCCCTTCTGACGTTGATCAAATACCAGAGGTGTTTTTTCCCCCCCCTGCTTTCTGCTTCTGCATGATTCCGATATTTCGAGTGTGTAATATTCAGCCCATCTATGCATTCAGAATTTATGACGAGACCTTTTTTCATATTTGCTCTTGAAATATTGAAGCGCTCTCTCGCTGCAAACATGGCTTTTGCCGAAGGAAGCGAGGCGAGAGGTCGGAAAAAAGAAAGGGGCGGGTTTTAGATGAATGAAAGTACGGAGGAGAACGAGTGAAGCGAAGGCTTTCTAAGTACATATGAGCCGTTTCGCTGTGGGATTCCTAATGACGCTTGATGATAAACAAATATAGAATAATGGAAGTGATTAAGGCGGGGAATGAGTACGTGTGTGTCGCGTTCATGAGCTTGTTTGATGTATTAGTTTGTTTACTGTCTCATACAGACTGGCTCATATGAGGTTATAACAAACACAGCAGACGCAGACGCACACACACACGCACACACACACACACACACACACACACGCACGTGTGTCTTACTATCCTTATAAGGATCATCCTCTGACATAATTATTACTGTAGCTGTAACTGTAGTAGAACCTATAACTTTAAAATAATACTAAGAAGAACAAGAAGCAGAAGAAGAAGACACAATTACAAAAAAAAACAACAACAACAATAATAATAACTTCTAGAATATTTTGGAATTTTTAAATAAAATAAAATGAAAAAAAAAGTTTTCTTTTTTTTTAAGATTCCTCATGGACCAGGCGAATGTCAGGTCCAAGTGTCCCTGTCCAAACTGATACTGATTACCGTAAAAAGAGTTAAAAACACACCCATCAAAATGATGTGGACGAGCATTGTACTTTTTAAAATCCATCTCACACGTTCCCAAAGACATTCCTGACCGATCCCACCCACTCCCGAAGGAAACCTGACCGATCCCATCCTCTCCTGCGGTCCTTCTCCACAATATTTTCTCACAAACCTGGTTCAGTTTTCAAAATAAAAAACCCCAAATGATTCATTTCAACCACAGTGACTCAGAGAAAAATATTAAATAATTCCAAAAGATGAATGAATGAACGCAATAAACCACACGAGCGACCTGCCGTGACCAACACGCTCCTGTGTTAATGAACGAGGGGTTTGTTTGTCACGCGAGCTTCATATCTGTCCCGAATATCTGCTTCAGTCTGAATGAGAGTGAATTGTGTAAGTGTGAGCCCAAATTAGCGCGTATACACGGTCTTAATAACATGATGCTGATCCTGTATGTAAATGAAATGTTATTATTCAGTTTTGCTGTAGTAGTCGGGTGAGGATTCTAAGCTCGGTGCTGGGTGTCTGGTCTGGACAGAAAATTTCCAGATCTGGGCCGTCTGTGGTTAAAAAATTCATACCTAATTAGCAATTTAATTAAAACCAAAGATTTGCTTTAGCATGTTGGCTTACGCTACGTGCTCGCTTGGAAGTTTGTCGTGCTGCTTCAAACTTTTATGAAGCTCAACAGCTGCGTTACATTTAGTAAATCGGAAGACCGGAAGACATTTAAGTTTTCATCGATCAGCATCAGTAAGGACAAAATGTGCAAGTGGACAAACAGCGTAAGTTCTACGTTAGCCAATCAGATTTCAGCGTGACCCAGTGCCACCCCAAAGTCCCACCTCCTAAAAAACCTGACACCATTTCTCACTCCTTCATACGTCACTACTACAGCTGCTGTGGAAATGTGCCACCAATCAGACATTTCCGTTTCAGAGAGTAAACTTTCCTTACTTCTCTTCCCTCTCGAGTCCTTTTCCCACCTTCAGAAGCCTCGACCCTTTTTTTTTTTTTTTTGACCCTTTTATTGTACATTTTGGTTCAGCTGGATCTTATTAAGATTGTAATGCGCCATTCAAAACACCGAGCATTTTCATGTACGTGCACACACCCACACGCTCTCTGTTACCTTGGTGAACATAGGCTTGCCATGCTGCGTGACCATGGTGCACTGGTCGCAGTCCACGGTGATGCAGGAGTTGTGGAACGACTCTTTGGAGTGTTTGAGGATGTAGTAGAGATCTGTCACTCCTCCCTCAAACACCGTGCTGAAGTAGCGAGGGATCAGGGTCCGGCCGATTGCTGACAAACACACAAAAAGTACACATCAAGACAGGAACCTTTATACATTAGCAAAAATCATATTTAGAAATATAGCATGATACAGATTATGTATCAGAGAAACGTCTTCGAATACCGTGATACGATATTTTTTGTCATATCGTCCAGTCAATACTTATAGGGTGATGGGGTGGGGCCAGAGGTCGTAGCTTTTCTTTACCACTTCATTTTGGTCTGCTACGATTTTGTTTGTGGTTTGGTCATCTTCTGGACAAAACGATATTCCTAGATGATTCCTCAGCCAGACTGCTCGGCAAAGCAGCTACAGGAAAATGCAAAAAATGGCTGATGCGCTTCATAACCGCCTGCTGAGACTCTGGCATAGATCACGAGAGTCCCACAACCAGAGATCATTATAACAGGGAGTGTGTGTGTGTGTTTATATGTGTGAGTGTGTATGTGTGTGTTCTAAGGCCAGAAGCATTCAGTGTGACAGTGGGAGAGAGATAGAATGGGAGAGAGATAGAGAGCTGACTTTTATGTTGGTCAGTTTGTATTTTTCCTGCAGGAGTAGCCGCTCAGTCGGAGAGTTTCAGCACAGACAGACTTTGTAAGACGAGATTTTAAGCACAGCCAGCAGGGAGGATCTAATACCTGATTAAATGAGCTTTTCATACACTGCTGGACACTCCACCTCTGCAACGTCCACTGCACAGACTCTTTCTGTTTCATTCTATTCTATTCTACTTTATTCTATTCTGTTTGCTTCCTATTCTGTTCTATTTTATTTGATTACATTCCATTCATTTCTAATAACTTCCTACTTGATTCAATTCGATTCAGTTTTATTCTGCACTGTTGTGTTGTATTCTAATCTATCACATTCATTTCAGGCCCATTTTATTCTAATAATTTCCTATTCTATTGTATTCTATTCTATTTGCTTTCTATTTGTGTCCTGTTCTTTCTATTCTATTCTGTTTGCTTCCTACTCTGTTCTATTCTATTGTACTCTATTCTTTTTGCTTTCTATTCTATTCTACTTTATTCTATTCTTTTTGCTTCCTATTCTGTTCTATTCTATTCTGTTGTACTCTATTCTTTTTGCTTTCTATTCTACTTTATTCTATTCTTTTTGCTTCCTATTCTGTTCTATTCTATTCTGTTGTACTCTATTCTTTTTAATATCTATTCTATTCTACTTTATTCTATTTGCTTCCTATTCTGTTCTATTCTATTCTATTCTGTTGTACTCTATTCTTTTTACTATCTATTCTATTCTACTTTATTCTATTTGCTTCCTATTCTTTTCTATTCTATTTGATCACATTCCATTCATTTCTAATAACTTCCTATTTGATTCAATTCGATTCAGTGTTATTCTGCACTGTTCTGTTGTATTCTATTCTATCACATTCATTTCAGGCCCATTTTATTCTAATAATTTCCTATTCTATTGTATTCTATTCTATTTGCTTTCTATTTGTGTCCAGTTCTTTCTATTCTATTCTTTTTGCTTTCTATTCTATTCTACTTTATTCTATTCTATTTGCTTCCTACTCTGTTCTATTCTGTTGTACTCTATTCTTTTTGCTTTCTATTCTACTTCATTCTATTTGCTTCCTATTCTGTTCTATTCTATTTGATTACATTCCATTCATTTCTAATAACTTCCTATTTGATTCAATCCGATTCAATTTTATTCTGCACCGTTCTGTTGTATTCTAATCTATCACATTCATTTCAGGCCCATTTTATTCTAATAATTTCCTATTCTACTGTATTGTATTCTATTTGCTTTCTATTCTATTCTATTCTATTCTATACTGTTTGCTTTCTATTCTATTCTATTCACTTCCTATTCTTTTCTATTCTATTCTATTCTTTTTGCTTCCTATTCTGTTCTATTCCATTCTGTTGTACTTTATTCTTTTTGCTTTCTATTCTATTCTACTTTACTCTATTTGCTTCCTATTCGGTTCTATTCTATTTGATCACATTCCATTCATTTCTAATAACGTCCTATTTGATTCAATTCAATTCAATTTTATTCTGCCCTGTTCCATTCCATCCTATCATATCCTACCCCATTACCTTCTATCCTATTCACTCAATTCTATTTTGTTCTTTTCCACCTATTCTATTCTATTCTATTCTACATGCAGTATATACAGTTATTAAGACAACCTTGATTAACTGTGTCTGCAAAGTCAGTAGCAGTGAATTCAGCATGTACCAGCCTGCTGCATGTTTTGTATCTCTGTGCTGAATATGTTCAGAACTGTGATTGACCCTGGTGTAAAAATAATCCGTGATGCGGCTGCCAAAAAAGGTTCAGTGTTCCAGTATTATCTGAATGTACATATTATTTGTGCAATGAAAGACCAAGGAAAATTCACGTTTAATATTTGTGATCTCATGTCCTACTTTTAGTTGCCTAAAAAACAAACTAAAATATGAACTTGAGCAAAACACTGTATATATGTTTTATTTTAAGTGTCAGTTCCCAACTTTTGGCCTTCAGTGAATGTTATAATTATATCTCAGGTCATTTTTTCCTAGCAAAACTGTAAAATAACAATATCCATCCTGCTCATATGATAATCACAACCAGTAAGAGTTGCTCCTGGTGATTCTACAGTATAAGTAAATCACATCATCACTGAGAAATGATAAAATCTAAGAAGCGTTGCCTGAACACTCTGAACACTTTCATAAAAGCATGAAAATGCGCAGCTCCTTAAAGCTCTGTTTTGCAAGCAGAACTCATTACTGTGCTGTAAAACACATTTCCATGCAGCCAGAACGTGTGCCTATATGAACAACTGTTTTAGTGGAAACCATTCTGGCACCAATTAAAAAAAAAGAAGAAAAAAAAAAATCCCTTCTACACGCATGCTCACACACGCAACTTTGTGCCGATTCGAGCTGCTGTGCTGCGTCAACTTATCATTTTAATTTTGACGCCGAATGGACTGGCAGTCTGATCCGGCTCTGCGTCTGAGTTCAAGCAGAAATAATCCATCTCGCAGTCAAACTCCCCTCTGAGAGAAATTACGAGTGTGCCGTCAGCCCTGAGGGAGCACACAGAGGGGGGAGAAAATGAGAGAAAAAGGAGGGGAGAGATGGTGAGAGAAAGAAAGAAAGAAAGAATGAGAGAGAGAGAGAGAACTTCATTTAGAGAGTCTCCCTCAAGACAGGCACTGCTGCTTAGAGCCACGCAGTCGAACGGAGAAAATCAAACGGCTGCAAACGGCCTGTTCCTTAAATTGGCTAAAGTGCGGCATGACTAAATGAACGCACAAATACTTTATAAAAAGCGAGAGGCTGAAAAACAGAGGGACGGATGGAGGGAGGAAGAGAGGAGGAGGAGGCAGGGCACATAAGCGAAGGTCTCCCCAGTGGTTAGGACACGACAGGAGCTGACTGCTAATGAGGAAGGGGGGGGGGGGGGGCTATGAGCGAAAATAAATATGAAATGGTTATGAACGAGAAAATGGCGAGGCGAGATAGAGAATGAAAAAGGACACAGAGAGAGAAAGAGAGAGAGAGAGAGAGAGAGAGAGAGAAAGGGTGATGAAAAGAGGGGGGGGGGTTCATGAAAGGAACCCCAGATGGCCTGTTTGGGTTCTCCAGCTCTGTTTCATGGGGACCTTTTTCTTAGCAACACACACGCACCAGTGAGGATGAACGCACGTGTCAGTTGTGGCCATCCCAGAACTGACAGCATCTTCCTGAAATAATCAACAGGATTAAAGCGGTGAACTGTGTACGACTCATGCGTTTTAAGGAATCTCAATAAGAACTTCCCATTGAAAAGCCTATAATCAACCAGGACACACCAACCAATGAATGAAAATAAACTCAAATAAACACACAGCTTAATGAGTGGAAAACCCACTTCCTTTCAGTAAGCAAGTGAAAATTGCTATACTTTGTAATTACAGTGAAAGTACATGCGAATGCAATTCAACGCCAACATGTAAAATGGTCACTTGGAATTTGTCGTTTCATTACATTAATGTGGCACCCTCACACCAGACACACTGAGGATTTTTTTTCTTGTTGTTTCATTATTTTCATGATTTGTTTTACATATTCTACATCTAACCCAGCACATATTTAGGCTTGTATTTGGAAAAACTCATAACAACGTCTGCCAAATAAATTCAAAGGTACAAAGCCAAGTATTTCCCTTAATCAATTCAATTTAATTTTATTTGTGACAAGAGGCAGTATCTAATGAACAGGAAAAATCACTAACACATCTGAATCACAACAACCGAATCACTAACAACTGAATCATTAACAGCTGGTTCACTAACAACTGAATCACTAGCATCTGAATCACTAACACCTCAATCACTCACATCTGAATCACTAATACCTGAATCACTCACATCCAAATCACTAACACTTGAATCACTAACAACTGAATCACTCACATCTGAATCACTAATACCTGAATCACTCACATCTGAATCACCAACACCTGAATCACTAACACCCAAAACACTCACATCTGAATCACCAACACCTGAATCACTAACACCCAAATCACTCACATCTGAATCACTAACACCCGAATCACTCACATCTGAATCACTAACACCTGAATCACTAACACATGTGAATCACTAACATCTGAATCACTAAAACCTGAATCACTCACACCTGAATCACTAACACCCGAATCACTCACATCTGAATCACTAACACCCGAATCACTCACATCTGAATCACTAACACCTGAATCACTAACACATGTGAATCACTAACA
>JAQQZR010000002.1:4229774-4254873 GCA_030068235.1 Notoglanidium macrostoma | reverse complement strand
CACACACACACACACACACACACACACTACAGGGATAAAATATGCTTCCTTACTCATCTGGTTACTTGTACATTAGCATTTATTAGGCAAAGTAAAAATAAAACATGTATCCAATTAATATATATTGATAATATATAAACGGTCCCCCGAAAGCTGTCCATTTTATCTCATGAAAGCATTTAGAAGTTTACAGTTTACAGTTTGAAATATTACAAACATCTAATACAGATATACAGATTTCACAAAAAATAATTATACTTTGTGTGATTTCAAAGAACATTTATTTATTTATTTATTTACTTATTTATTTATATCGTGATACAGAGAAAGAGAGAGATACTGAGAGAGAGAGATACAGAGATATACTGAGAGAGACAGAGAGACAGAAAGAGAGCTAGAGAGAGGGTGAGATACTGACAGATATACTGAGAGAAAGAAAGAGGGAGAGAAAGATTCTTAGAAATATACTGACAGAGACATACGGAGGGAGCGAGATACAGAGAGAGGGAGATACAGAAAGAAAGAGAGTGAAAGGGAGAAGCACAGAGGAGAAAGAAAGAGAAAGGGTAGAGAGTGAAGTGGTTAGTGTGATAGATTATTCTCTCTCTCTCTCTCTCTCTCTCTCCAGTGTTAATCCCTGAAGACAAGCCGAGAAAGAGAGAGACCGAGCCGAGCCTCACTGACACGCAGCCACCTCTCACACGCCTCGCTTCACACCACCGCCTTATACACACACACTCACACTCTGTGTGTGTATGTGTGTGTGTGTGAGATGCTGTGTATTCACTAATAGGTTATGTGATTTGCTTTGTGAGTTTTTGTCAGACTGTTTGACTGTGAAAGCCTTCTTGTGTGTTTGTGTGTGTTTGTGTGTGTGTGTGTGTGTGTGTGTGCGCGTGTGCGTGTGCGTGTGTGTGCGTGTGTGTTTCCCATGGGTCTACCACCCCTTCACCCCATCCATAATTCAGGAGACAGTCACTCTCTCCCTCCTCGCTCCCCCGATGCCCGTGGGGTGAAGCACACACTGAAAAGCGCACAAAATGCCATCAGTGTGTCCACCTCAGGACAAACTGCCTGTCTGCTGTCTCCATTCCATCAGCTAGCAACACTAGCACATTTTACTCAGCTGATACAAAGGACGCACGATTTCCGACTTTAAACATGATCACCATTTTGGGCTTCTTTAGTTCACTAAAGTATGACACAGGTGAGCTTTGATAGTAGAAGTGCATGGCGATGTGAAAACAAAAATCATTTCATGATATTTGAAGACATTTTCTACAATTAATTTATCAAGAGCTTCAGTTAATGTGCACATCAAACATCAGAATGGGGAGAAAATGTGAGCTCGGCGATGATGGCACTGTTGCTCGTGTCCGTCTGGCTAGTTTGAGCATTTCTGAAACTTCAGCTTTTCTCTACATGGAATGGTGCGAAATAACAAAAAACCTCCATTGAGTGGCAGCCAGAGGAGAACGGACAGCCCACAGTAACACTAGTTACAACCGTGATGAGCAGAAAAGCATCTCAGGACATCTCAAGTCTGAGGCAGATGGGCTACAACAGCAGAAGGCCACATCTCGTTTCTTAACAAATATATATCTACCTGAACTAAAATGAAGCAGATGAAATGAAAGGCAATTTGCTATTTATTCTGCCATTACCAGCTCTTACACACACACTGACGCACACTTCTCCACACACACACTCTTATCCCTCAGTGTGATGTGATCAGATCATGTTTGGAACATTAACTCTGTGTGTGTGTGTGTGTGTGTTGCTGAGAGCTTCAGTCTCCCGCTGTCAGGCTAGTGTACGCACACTAAAATCAGCCGCACCTCACGGCGGGACGCTCCCTGATGTTTATTGATATGGCCTCGTTCAAGTGAAGGCTCACACACTCAGGTAATTCCTCCCTTTGTGCTACGATCAATTCAGTCCCCGCTCGGCGCACCTCCTTTATTCCTCCTGAGTGAATTAGGAGCGACGAGAGAAGGGTTCCCGCTGGGTCAGTTTAGATAACCTCTCACTCACAAACACAGACACAGACACACACACACACACATACACACACGCACACACACAAACACACACATGTGGTACTGATGCTAGGGGACAGCACCTCAACACAAAGAGAAAGAGAGAGAAGGACAGAAAAAAAGAAAGAAAGAGACCTAAATAGAGAAGAAGGGATCGTTAGAGAGAGAGAGAAAGAGAGAGAGAGTGAGAGTGAGAGACTTTCAGATAGGGAAGGAAAGGAATAGAAAAGAAGTGATCATTAGAGGGCAAGAAAATAAGATAGAGGGTGAGAATGAGTAAGAGTGAGAGAGAAAGGGGGAGTTAGAAATGGAGCAAGAGATCATTATAAAAAACGAGAAAGAGGTCGAGTAACAGGGAAGAGGGAAGAAAAAGAGGGTGAGAGACCAAAAGAGAGAAAAAGAAAGAACTGAAGCAGCGACTGGGACAGAAAAGCAAAAATAGGGGGAGAGAATGATAGTAATGGAGAAAGAAAGAGAACATTAGGAGAGCATGATGGAGAGGAAAACAGAGAAAAAAATAAAACAGAGTGAGAGACCGAGAGGAAAAGAACGAAACATTAGAGATCGAAGGGAACATTAGAGAGAGAGAGAGAGAGAGAGAGAGAGAGAGAGAGAGAGAGAGAGAGAGAGAGAACAAGGGCTAGAGAGAGGGGAGAGGAAGACAAAATGAGAATGAGAAAGAAACAGAGAGAGAGAACGAGAGAGGGAACATTAGAAGCAGAGAAAGGGATCATTAGAGAACAAGAAAAAGAAGCCAAGAGATAGAGATATATAGAGAGAAGGGGTGAGAGAGGTACAGAAACAGAAAAAAGGCAAGGGAGATCTCAAATTCTAAGACATTCTGATATTCAGCTAATCATTCAATCAAAAGACTGCATGTCGAAATTTCTTTTGAGCCTCATATCCAAAAAAGAGCCAGCATCTAAAAATGAAATACAATGACAAAGTACAGATCAGTAATCACCTCGAAACTGGCTGCTGTGCAGGAAACAGAGCTGCACTTCCTAATCGAGTGGCCTGAATACACTTCAAAGAAAAATGTCAGAAAATGTGTGAAAATATGAATCATCACCCCGAAAGGAGAAGTGAAATCGTTCAAACAGCAGCCAAATTTTACGGTATCGTTTTACAGTCTTAAGTTATTTATTGCTATATTGACGGGTAATTGCGAGTTCAAATCGCGACGATGACTCAACCATACGTGACCAGGGGTCAAGAGAATAAATTTAGCAGTGCTGTCTGGGTGAGAGGGAAGCCATTACTTTCTCTCGTGTCAATCACAGAGACACTAGCCAATCACTGTTGTCTGTGAGCTCATGTATGCTGAAGAGGGTAGATAGCACTTTCCTCTGAGTGTGTCATGCTTCCCTGTGACGCACCGGTTTAAAAAGATGCAGTGGCTGGCTTCATGTGTCTTTAAGGAAGCATGTGTTAGTCTTCACCTCTCCCGATTGATAGCTGTCATGTTTAGAGGCGAGCTAGGTAGTGGGCGGGAACAAGCAGATGACTGAATTAGTGAGAAACTGGGGGGGAAACTGTGTCATTAGTGTGAACAAGAATGCTGTACATATAAATGACATCAATTACCTGATGACAGAGAACAAGAGAACAAAACAGATGAGGAAAGCAACAGATAAAAAGAAAATACATAAGTTGAGAATGGAGGCTACTAACAGAGAAAAAGAGAAAGGGAAAGAATGAACAGATTAAGAGAGAGATAGAGAAAAATCATTAGGGGATAAGAAAGAGAGAGAGGAAAACAGAAAAACAGAAAAAGACAGACAGATAGAAAGGAAAGGATTACTAAAAGGTGAGAAAGAGAGACAGAAGGACAAGAGAGAAGGAGAGAGAGACACAGAGAGAGAAAGGGTCATTAGAGACAGACAGGAAGTGATCATTAGAGGGCAAGAGAAAGCCCTTTCAAGAGAAGGTGAGTGAGAGGACACACAGGGATAGGAAGAAACAAATAAAAGACTGGTGGGGAGGAGAGACAGGGGTAAAGGATGCAGTGACAGGGAGGACAGATGGGTAGAGAGGACATCGAGTCAGAGAGGATAGACAGGTGAAGAGAACACAGAGAGACAGGAAGAAAAGTCATGTGGAAAGGAAACGCAGATACAGGGAGAAAGACAGGTGGAGAGGACACTGGGTCAAGAAAGACAGATAAAGAAAACAATCGGGGTCAAGGAGGAGATCTATACAGGACAACAAGTCAGGGAGGAGAAATGGATGGAAAGGACACTGGGTCAGGGAGGACTGACAGATAGAGGACACTGGGTTAGGGAGGAGAGACAAATGAAAAGGACACTTGGTCAGGGAAGAGAGACAGATGAATAGGACATTGGGTTGGGGAGGAGAGACAGATGAAAAGGACACTGGGTCAGGGAGGAGAGAAGGATGAAGAGGACACTGGGTCGGGGAGGAGAGACAGATAGAAGACACTGGGTCGGGGAGGAGAGACAGATAGAAGACACTGGGTCGGGGAGGAGAGACAGATAGAGGACACTGGGTCGGGGAGGAGAGACAGATAGAGGACACTGGGTCAGGGAGGAGAGACAGATAGAGGACACTGGGTCGGGGAGGAGAGACAGATAGAGGACACTGGGTCGGGGAGGAGAGACAGATAGAGGACACTGGGTCGGGGAGGAGAGACAGATGAAGAGGACTCAGCAGGAAGAGACACCTACATAAAGTTTCATTGAAGGCAACATGTGTTCACACACACACACACATACACACACACACACACACACACACACACGCACACACATACACACACACAAACACAATGTTTATAAAGCACTGCAAGATTTATTCACAAAACTAATTCCTCTATATGTGTCTTGGTCAGTTGCAAGTGTAGAGGGGCGTGTCTATCATTAATTATGCATAGATTGGGTGTGTCCCTTGTTTATTATGCATAAGGTGGGCGTTTCTTATATCCATTATTAATAAGATGGCTGCATGGAGCTTGTTGACTTTCTGGAAGCTTCTCAGCACACTGGCCTTCACACCCCGTCACACCTCTCTCTCTCTTTCTCTCTCTCCCACACACACTCACTCACTCTCTGTCTCTCTCTCTCTCACACACACACACACACACACACATTTTGTTCGAGACAGAGGGTTTTGAGAGATGAGAGGAAGCGAGATTGGGGGAAGAGAAAAAAGAGAATATGAGAAAAGCAGGAAACACAGAAACAGGTCCATTTTATCATCCTTTCCCACAGCTGTTCTTTCTTCCTGTTGCCTCCCCCTCTATACATGCACACACACACACACACAAAACGTTGCTATATTGAGACTGTTCCTGTCACTCATGAGAGTGCTGTGTATCTAACAGAGCTGGACTGTAGCTGAGACGAAACTCCTCACCATGTCAGTCATCTCTCTATCACTCTCTATCACTGTCAATACATATACACAACCCTAAAATCCTGGTACACAGACAATAAGTGAACATTTCACAGTAATGTGTGTCAATAAGTAATATATCAATCAGTGTTGAGAATCTAAAGAATCTAAACTGTTAAGTGATACACCGTTTTAGTAAGTGATCTTCATAGATGTGGATAACTGGCATCTATATTAATAGCATAATTAACACAAGAACATTCCAATAATTTATTCTGAATTATTTTTCTAACTTCATTTTCTTTCAAACTACAGGGTTCTCAAAAAACTGGACCCATAGACATTTTCCTCATATGAAACTTAGTATTTTTTTTTTTTATGTCAGATCAAAAATGGCTTGGAAACTAACAACATAAGATCGAATTTAGCGTATACACACAAGTGTTTCGCAGTCCAGGGCCATCAATTTGAGCGTTTGTTGAAATATATATATTTTTTATTATTAATAAATGCCTAGGAATCCAGACTTTTGGGGCACCCTGTATAATTTCATCATTCAATATCACAATACAGTTGACAGTAAGAAAATAAAGTAAAAAAAAAGAAAAAAAAGAATGCATATGGTGCAACATCCTGTTGACTTGTGGAATTTTATAGGTGGGAATCCGTTCATGATGTGGGACACCAACATGAACATTTTTCATAACTTCAGTAAGACTCAAAAAAAGACAAAAGGAACAGGATTTTTCAAACATGAGATATTAAATGGATTCACACACTGATGCAAAATTAACATGAAGCGTAGTTGTAATAGGATGGGATAGAATAACAACACAAATGCAGTTTTAAGTCTGAAACATGCACATTGTCAAGGACATTTTACCGATCTGATACTCTATAAGCTAATGATTAGAAGATTAGTAAAGATATTAGCCCCCGATACCCAGTATGAGCTTTGGATCAGTGCATCCTTGTGATCAGGGCATTTCATATTTCCTGTAGTCTCCATTGTTAGTCTTTTATCTGCCGGAGGTTTAACGTGAGACTGTTGCAGTGGCGTTACATCATGCGAGTAAACTTCCATCCCATCATCCCCCAAACAAGGTGAAGATACGATTTAAACCCCTCCAACAATAATGAGCTCATATCAAGGGCAAACACACTGCACGGGAAAACACTTCTTTCCTAAGACTCAGCATGTTGCACTGTAACACTGACTCTGACTTACAGAGATATCAGGCTATACGTCTGTCTTATATACGGATTAATTCAAATTGCACATAATTATGCATGATTTATTGTGTCCTGTGCATAACGTGAGGGTGTGGAGGATGAGAAAATGACCAGTGGTGAGAAAAAAAGAGAGAAAGAAAGTATGGATGGCAAAGGAGGACAAAAAACTGTGGGGGGAGGGGCGAGGTGGCTCTGAGAGAAAGGGGCAGAGAAAAATAAGGAAGGGGGATGGAATGAGAAAACAGACTGATCAGAGAGAGAGAGAGAGAGAGAGAGAGAGAGAGAGAGAGAGAGAGAGAGAGAGAGAAATTAATTCGGCACTGGAAGAAAAACACAAGATTTTTTTGTTTGCAAATCCTGCATTTAAATGGTATAGTTATCTAAGGGACGATTTATAGACACAAAATAGAGAAGTTTACAACAATACGATATTGTTCATATACTGTGTGCATCTGCAGGATTAAAATTGACATCCACTAGATGGCAAGTTGGCGGCAAAGAATCTCTGTGTATCTGGTTTCCCCATACAAACTGTAATGTTTAGCAATTTCATGCACAGTCTCATTTCCCTTTAAAACTTTCTGCCATCTGTGTGATTGAGCTGCGTATCAAATCGAAACCCCTCTTTGTACGTTCGAAAGTATTTAGTAATATAGAAAATCCATTAGACTGGTACTGAAAACAGAAATTCAGTAGCGTTAAAGGCTAGATTTTTTAAAATTCAAACAAGAACTGTAATAGGAAAACTGGTTTGGTGTTAATACTCATTCATAGTACATAAGTATGCAATTTAATACACACAGTTAGTTTGTTTATTCAGTTGTGGATGCAGTACCGCATGGTGCTATACTGCCTCCACTGTTTACGCTGGTATTACACCAAATGGGCACGTTGCATGAATTTCTGTGGACAAGTACCATGCCAAACAACCACATGATATGCGTGGCGGCAATCTTACGTAGGTATAGCTCAGAGCAAGTGGGAATTCTGGACAGGAATTTACACCTATTGGGAAGTGTTTAGGTTGGGTTTTCTTTCAAAAAATCACTCTAGAACAGGAAAAAAAAAAATGGCACTCTTAACCAGTTAAGCACTTTTTAAACTAAAATTTTTCACTCCAGAAACTTTTTCACTGATTTTCAATTATTTTTAATCAAAATTTACGTTTGGTTTCATTGTGTTCCCCTGTAACATATCTAATCCTTGCTAATAGTCTCTAATAATCCTTTAGATCTGCCTGAAATAATAGCATAAACGTAAATACACCTGAATTGGCATCCAAATGAACAAAATGTCCGTTATTGACATCCTCCTCGCAAAAATACCACTCAGAAAAAAGTTACAATTTTGAGCTAGCTCGCTATCAAAAGTGATACTGTGAAAAAAGGTGGTTGGATTCAATTTGATTTCTTACTTATAAAAGAATATGAATGCCAAACTTTAACCTTAACCTTCATAACAGAACATACAAACAGAGAAGTGCAAATTGTTATTACATTTTGTGCTAGCTAGGTTATGCTAGGTTAGGTAACATTTTCTAGTACCAGCGTTAGCCGCTCAGTGTGATGCTAGTTTATTTAATATTCACTGAGCAATAGTAGGTACTAGGAAAATAGCTAGCTATTTAGGTATTTATATTTAAGCAGAGTCCAAAGACCTACCAAGAAGTGTAACACTAGCTAGCTAACTATTTGATACCTTATTGAAATGTTGCTCAGGTTAGTTAGCAAGAAATTAGCTATGCATAGCTGCTGTAATGTAAGTGATGACAGGATATAACTTGTTTTGTGGACATTAGACATCATTAAATGTGTAACAAGTATTACATGTTGTGATTTAATATATACAAAAAATCTGATGTCTGATATATTGCTCAGGTTCAAGTGGAAAACTTTTATAGGAAAATAATCAACTTCAGGGTGGTGACAGTACGTCTGCATCATCAGACCACCCTGCATTTGATTATTTTTCTATAATAGCACACCCCCAAGTGTTTCATTGCTTAAATATAAGTAAAAATAATATCAGAAAATGTTCTGAACGTTCTGATCAATGACTTTCATTTCTTTTGAGAAAAGTACATGACTTGAAATATTAGTAAAATAAGCAAGCAAGCAAGCTGCTGTCCATACACACACACACACACATACACAGAAAGAGAAACAGAAATAGAAGAGTTAAAATGAGAAAGAGAGAGACAGAGAGAGAGCAAGAGAGAGAGAGAGTGAGTGCATGCCAGGAAAGATGAGTCATAGCTCAACTGAGATGTGGACCTGCTCTCAGGCCGAGCCTCTTTTCCCATCATGCACCACATCCATATATCATAAACCTGCAGCGGATGAGAAAAATTCATCTCCATCTAACCAGTTCCTATATCTAGGGCTCTATAGAATCGGAGTCATTTTTCCCCAAAATTCAACTTTTCTCGAAATATTTTTCTAGTGACTTTGGAATACAGGTGTAGTTTCTGTAAAATAAAAATAGGCTATATAAATAAACTTATAAGCAAATGAATACAGCTGAAATTAATTTATTCACGTTATTACTTAAAAGCTTCTTCACGTTATTACGGTATTTAAAAGCCTACTGTTCTTAGAAAAAAAAACAGTAACTGTGAGTGTGTTTTAATGAGCAGCACCCCACTTGTGCTTCGTGACGCAGTTCTTAGTCTTTGACGGTTTTCATTCCCTTCAACACACCATAGGCTTTTTAAAGTCTCAAAACGGAAACAAAACCGCTGCACGTACGTGTGTGCGTGTGTGAGTGTGTGTATGTGTGGCTAGTGGTGGTGTGAGTGAATTAGCACTGCCCTTTGCTACAGAACGAGATCCTAAATCACAATGAAGACACTAACTGAGCAATCTGGGCTAATAAAGTATCCAGTGTTAATCGATTGAAGAATATTTCTGATAGTCCTGTACAGCTCATTAACTTTACTGACATGCAGATATTTCACACGCTGTGATATGGACCCAGAAGTGGATTTCTGAAAATAAATAAATAGCATTAAAGCAAGAATGAATTCTGTAATATCTAGATAAACACAAAGTGCTTAAAACATCTAATGTTCAAGTCTTAATCACTATTTTTATGGGCAGTTTTTTTTTTTGACTGTTTAAGTCCTTGTTAAGTCAATTTTTTAATTCACAAAATTGTTCAAAGGCGTATTCTCTTTCCAGAATTTCAAACACCTTCATCGTTTCGAACAGATGCTCACGCTGCGTCACAGGGCAGCATAAGACACTTGGAGGAAAGCGCTATCTACCCTCTTCCACATACATGAGCTCAGAGAAGACCACGATTGGATAGTGTCGCTGTGATCGACATGGGAACGAGTGCGCGGCCAATTTTGCTCATTTGACACCTAACCATAGATGCCTGTCAGGATTCAAACTCGTAATCATGAGCGCTTTTTTAAATTCGGTTCAACTTTAATAATAAACCGTTCAAGATTCCACTCATGTTCTCCGTGATGTGGAAATTGCAGGGTCCTTTAAAGCTGACACAGTAAACTATATAAAAGGTTATTTAAAGCAAAATGTACAAAATTGCCATTACCTGGCTGATCCTAAACTTGTTTCTTGAAGCAAAGCTGAGAAAACAGTTGGTTGACTGCACTTCGTGCTTGCATAATAAAAACATGTATTGCTGAATAAATCAGCAGCACAGAGACTGGGGGAAGGGAGGGAGGCTGCAAACGAATAAGGGTTTGAGTCCCTCTCTCCTTCCAACAAGCAAGCCGTTCTGCACGAATAAGCAAAGGCCCAGGACTCGGCGAGGACAGACAGCACTGCTGCTCAAATCATCAGAGAGAGAGCGAGAGAGAGAGCGAGAGAGAGAGAGCGAGCGCAAAAGACAGAAAATAAGCCTTGCATTTGGGATGAACCTGAGGATAAAACCGCAAAAGATCCACTGAGGTGCCACAGAGCTTTGGGACAAACAATGCATTTATTCATAGTTTACTCATCCGGCTTATCAACACAGAAGCCTGACATCTGGAACTGCAGCTATTCCTAGCATTAGGAATTTACACAGCGGTCTAAAAGTCCAAGTCTACCACCAAGAACCAGTTTTAGGCCATAAGTTAAAAATATGTTTTACTCAATTGAAGCATATATGAGGAATAAAACCCCCAAGGGTGTGCTTATATAGAATAATAATCAACAATCTACTCGCTGTTACGAAGTGCTGACACTGGAGACTTCTTCCATAAATGTTAAATAAACATCTCAAAGAAAATATATAATATTATAGATAACTACATATATATATACATTACGACACATCACTCTTGTGAAAGACAATTCTCTGGTCAAAAAGTACTCTTTGGCAATAATTCAGCTTGCCATGTTTGGAGAAAGAAGGGTTGTACGATGATGATCCCAAGAACACCAACAGAGACAGAGTGAAGTATGTTGGTGGGAGCATCATAATAGATGACTAGCTTGTGGCTAACAAAAGACAAACATGAAGGCGGCCATGTTTTTTTCTACCATGCAAGTGGACTGTGACAAGGTAGGAAGTGATGTTTTCCAACCTGCAAAATACCACTTACATGGCAAGTTGAAAGCAGCATAAGATTGAACACACACATCCTCCTAATACAGGGTTTATTACCATCTCTTAATCACCAAGACCTGATATTAATCCAATAAACTAGGTCATGCATTATCCTTCTTATTGAGTTCAGCCAGCAAGAAAACACATTCTGGACTTGTAGACGACTTGACAAAATTATATCACAACGTTTGAAGACATTTTCATTTTTTTCATTGTTTTTTATGATTTTAAGCATAAAAATAGCAATAAAAGTCTATTTGCTACTGCTGATCTCAAAAAAGTGAATAGGAACTTGTAGTGTTATAGTTAGACTGTTATATTAGCACCAGTTATACTGTCCTGTGTGCTTATTGTATTGTCATGTACTTCTTCTTGGCTAACAGTTGTTGCCCGATTTGCATCATACAGTATTTAATCATGTGTACAGAGCCAACGTGTTGCCTTATTTGTTGCATGTTGATACTTGGTCTCATTGTATATAAATGGGATGTCCATTAAACTGTCTTATGTCTTTTCGACCAAGGAAGTGTACATCAGGTGATTAGTGTTTTATAATCTGAACTGATGTCTTACTGTATCTCTTTGGTCCATCCTCGAGGCAGAAGGAGAGGGTCAGCGTGGCGTCCTCCTCAAAGAACTCGGTAGCGAATGCGTCCCACCACAGATTGTCGCTCTCCTGAGAGGGAAATGCAGTTAATTAATGAGAGCTAATTACCCCAGGATGACCTACTCTTCAACAACAAACGGTTACAGAAAAGAAAGCAAATGGGAAAAAAAGAGAGCAGTCAGGCCTCATTCAAGAGGATTTAAAATGCTTTGATAAAGCTTTTTGAATGACCTAATTAGTCACAGTTGTGGATGAAGAGAACCACCCACCCATCAGTGACATATAAGATAAATCCGTCATATGGATTTAAAACACACTTGACAGCATAAATTGAATCTGCAAATAGAAACATTTTAGGTTTGGTCAAAATGACATATCTTCTTGCATGCTTTCCACGAATATGCTTGTGGATTTCTGATGGTGAAAAACGTTTTTTGCTTTTATTTCATACCCATAGCATCATAACAACAAAAAATCTTTCTGAAATTTTGTTCTGTATCTAATGGATGAGTTCAGAGTCTCGCACCATTGCTTGTGTGGATAAAATTATTTTAAGCACTGTAAACAGCTAAAATACTCTCATAAAAAAAAATTACATTAACAGACATAGTTTATAAATTTAAATACCCAAAGATCTAAAGCAGGTCTGGCTGGAATCAAGAAACTGCTGATATATTTAGTGCAACAGTTTGAATACCATTCCTTCACTCCAGCTGCAATCATCGGCCCCGTTTTTACAGCAGCTCCATGACCTGTTCTGACTGACAGGAATCTGATTTCTGCTGACATTGTTTTGACGGCTCTTGCGGGATCACAAGTTCTGGCAGATGTCAACTATTAGCGCTGCTGGCTTTGTGTATCATCACGTCTTGATGAAGCTGACCTCCGAGACTCCGAGATCACTGTGACCCTCTGTGAGTTTCAGGAAATAAGAGGAGAGTGGCCCATCTGCTGCTGGTTAAAACGGAGAATCAGTTTTTGAGAACGCAACTGAAGAGCAACAAGACCACAAAAACATGACTGGAAAAAAAAAAAAAAAGGAAAAACGGTATGGAGAGCACGGCAGAACAAAAACAAGGACCGGAGAACATGACAGAAGAATGAGAGGGCCTGAAGAATGTGGCTAAGCAAGAGTATAAAGGCTGGAGACTGAACAATGACAAGCTTTTGAAACATTTCTGAAAAATTGACTAAACAACAGCAAGGTCAGGAGAACATGGCTTAACTAGGATATGGCTGCGAAGCATGACCAAAGTAGCATAAGGTCTAGAATATGACTGAAAAAGGAAGGTGTGAACAACTGAACAGCATCAATGAACAATAATAAGGCCAGGAGAACACTGATGAAAAAGAACAAAGGTTTAGAGATCACAACTACACAAGAAGAGGTTAAAGAAGAAGGTTAGACAACATGGCTCAGTCAACAAGGTCTAAAAATCATGACTGAACAAGAACAAGAACTGGAATACATGACAGACAAGGATTTGGTCTGGAAAATCAAAACAGGAACAAACTCAGGAGAGCAAGTGGAGAACAAGAACAATCTTGATCTTGAACAATGACAACAGGTATACAAATAAGACAAATAAGACAAATAAGTCCTTCAGTAAAATGTCTGGAGGACCCCGTTTTTGTTCTTGGCCGTACAGGAACTGGAGATCATGACATAAGAAGAACAAAGCCCAGAGAACATGACTGAGAAAGAATAACAACTTCAGAACATGACAGAAGAAGAAGTCATGAAGAAAATGACTGGGCAAGAATAAGGACCAGAAAATACGATGGAAGAAGAACAAGGCCTGGAGAATAAGACTGAGCAACAACATGAAGGGGAGCACATGACTGAAGAAGAACAAAGCCTGGAGAACATGGCTGAGCAAGAATGATCTCTAGAGAACATGACAGAAGAAGAAGAAGGACATGATGGATGAAGAAAAGGCCTGGAGAGCATGTCTAATCAAGAATGACGACACAATGAAAGAAGAACAAGGCCTGGAGAACATGGCTGAGCACAAATAGGGCCTGGAGAACATGACAGAGGTAGGTATGGAAGGTATGGAAAACATGACAGGTGAATAACCTGGCTGAAGAAGAACAAGGCCTGGAGAATAAGACTATGCAACAATTAGTGGAGAACAATGACAGGACCTGAAAATGACAAAATGACGGAAAAAACCCCAAATTGGAGAATACGAATAAACCACAGCAAGGTCTAGAGAACGGGGCTTAATTAGAATGATGGCTGGAACAAGATTCAGGAAAACAACAAGGATGACAGAAACAAGGCCATTGAAATATTAGTGGAGAACATGGCTGACTAAGAACGTGGTCATGATTAAAAGGAGAACATGGATAAACAAGGACGAGAAATGGAAGGAACAAGAAATGATGGAAGAAGAACAAGTCATGGACAAGAACCAGGTCTGAAAAACATGCATGAACATGAATAAGACCTAAAGAACATGCCTGAAGCTGAATTAGGTCTGGAGAACGTTGTTGAGAAATAATACAGCTCTCCGCTGCACTCAGTGGAGGAATGCAGGTCACTCTTTGCACACTCTTTACTCGTTAATCGGAATGGCACTAACAACACACATACAAGTATACGTTCACATACACACAAATAGATCACACACATGCACATCTGGTTAATCCTAAATCTGAAGACAAGCAGCTGCATGTGTCTGCTAATCTGCTAATTCCTTTATTCTGCACTTGTACTGATGTGTGTGTGTGTGTATGTGAATATCGTGTGAGTGTGTCATACTGATGCATGTTCTACATGAAGTGTGTGTACATATGATTCTGCGTGTACAACTAACGGCAGGATTTGGACTAGGTGTGGGCGATATGGCAAAAAAATTGATTCTCAAAGACTTATCATGGATAGACAAAATAAATCACAATGCATAGTTTTGCGAGCAAGCCATCAGCTAAACAGTAGTGTTGCATTTAAAAAAATGTTCATCAGTTCTAATGTCTAGAAAAATACATTGTTATAAAACACTATCATTTTTAATTTATACATTTTAAACATTTTAATTTATAACACAATAAACATTTAACACTGAAAATCAGTATTAAAAAAATATATATATCTAAAAAAAACGTGTTTCGTCTCTTAGTTTATCACAATATCTATATATATCTTCATTCTGTCCAGTCATAATTAGGACTGGGATATCACATCTGATCTAATAACACACTTCTCTCTCTCTCTCTCTCTCTTTCTCTCTACCTTCCTTTCTTGGTCTATGAAGAACTGGCACAGATTCAAACTCGACGTCAACCCTCACTCTCTCTGTCTCTCTGTTGGACGATGTCTGGGAGTCCGTTCTCTTCCAAACGCCAAAAAAACGAACGTCTTACAGCCTGTCACGCTGAGCAACGTCTTCCCCCAAAACTCCGCACACGTCAAACTGTCTGAATAACTGCTCTCAAATCTGCATCTGGATCCCACCGGATTGCAGCGAGTCTGCAAGCTCAGCTCATTCCTCTGCAAACTTCCTCTGATCAGGCTCGACTTCCAGTCTGCCCCATTAGCCGAGGTTAATACCTTTATAATACGGTTATACTTTGCTTATTAATGATGATGCTGTTCTGTATTTGGCGTGGAGTTTCAAGTGTGTTTGCTATAGTGGGAAACTTTATAGTCTTTTCATGTTTCAACATGGGTGTCATCATCATTTACTTTTTGTACGTTTTAGTACAATCTTCAATTTGCTCCTTTGAGGAAACGTTCAATGGAGTGCCCATCAAAGAGGGTTCCACGTAGCGGTAAGACATTTTTTGCTATATACAGTTTACTTCCCCCAACCAAAAGTCTGGTTACCGCCAAAAGTAAAAAAGGAGACAATCACAATTTCATTCCAATTTCTCTGAGACATCTACCTCTTAACTTCTATTCCTCATCTACCTCTGCATTTATAACCTCATCTTCCTACCAAAAAGCACTATTTTATCAGTTCTTGAGCTTGCACTATGATTATCAGCATCATCCAGATCATTCACTAGCCCCGTTTTAAACAGAGATCCTGCTATAGTCCAGTTAAGAACACCCCTCATTACACCGGCTTTGTTTGCTTACACTGAACCAAACAAAGCCGGAATAATGCCACCCCAATTTGTGTTTTTACATAGCCAGGGTTGCAGCACAATTTTTAACATCACTAAGACTTTCTAAGACCCTTTAAGTAAAAAAATAATAAAATTTTCGCTACAAAAACAACAAAAAAAAACAACATTCAGTTGGAGCAGTACTTTTTAATTCATATATATATATATATATATATATATATATATATATATATATATATATATACATACTGTATATGAGTGTGTGTGTGTGAGAGACACTAATGTGCATAAGGAATGGGGATAAGGATGTTAACAGTGTATTTTCTGTCATCTTAAGGCATCCTAACACCTTAAAAATTGACGTGTTAAGGACCATAATCTTGATAGAATCTTACGCAGTTGCTCATGTCATGCACTTTTCAGACGCTCCCTTACTGACCCCATTACTACAAACTGCTGGTCCTGTGTTTCTGAGAGATTAGCTTCAGCAGACTTTAACGGGAGAAAATGTAAACATATATTCAATTATCCTTGGTTCTCTGTCCACTCCAGAGTAAGAAAACGCACATTTTTGTCCTTTATGTGCTTTTATTTCTTGAGAAATAGAACCAACTTTACTGCAGTACTCACGCTAGCTGCACTCACTGAACAACTCCCAGCTGTCACTCAATTCAATTCAATTCAAAGAGCTTTATTAGCATGAACATAAACATGTACAGTATTGCTAAAGCGTTGAAATGACAGTTTCAATAAAACAAATACAGTAACAATAACGTAAAATATAATAGAACACGCAAAATGATAACGATTGGCGTGCGCTGTACCTCGCTAAACAAACCAGAATGTCATGGCAACGATAAACAATTCATGCATGCTCACAGGCCGTATGATTACATAAACAGTTATCATGCTTTTATTTTACTGAATATTGAAAGGTTTTATCGGATGAGACTGAATTTAAGACCGTATGCCAGTAAAAGGACATTTTATGACCTTAAATTTAGCAAATCCAGATTGACTTTTTACGGCTCCGCAGGAATCCTGATAGCGAGCTGGCGATCCGGAATCAGAGGCTTCGTGTCTAACGTGACGTATAACATAAACATTGGAAATACGAATACCCTGAGCATACCGCCGTTCTTTCAAAACAATTATGGTGTTAAGGCGCTGAGGCTTTTACTAGCTGTGACCATTTATACCTCAGCAAACTGTTTCTTCAGAGATGCCCAAGTCCCCCAGGGGCTTGTCGAACACATAATACGTCATAAAAACCTCACACGCCTGTCCCGCTATGCCAGTGTTCTGTCGACTGTGCTATCTATCAATGCGGGTGTGTATCAGATTTAAGGTTAAGGTTTTAGGGTTAACGTTAAGCGTTTGGTCTTGGTTAGGTTTAGGGCTATGTTAGGGCTAAGATCGAGTTTCTTCTCTGCTGTCTATTCTCAGTACGGTAGCATTTTTGGATAATGTAGCACAAATCGTCAGAACATCAGGTCTCCCTTTTACGCAGATGTCGATTCGGCTCTCCCCTGTTGGCCCAGAGCCAGAACGACGCTGACACCCCATTCCGTATGTTTTATACAGAACAGTGAGGCAGAAGAAAGACGCAGCCTTGAACAGGCTGTGTAACGGGGCTGTCTCATCACCTGAGGTAAAAGTCATAGCTTTTAAACGCAAGCCTCATCATCGTCTCTTAACTCAATGGATCTCTGTTCAGGTTAGCGTCGGTGGAGAAATAATCACTGATTCATTCTCTCAGTTCTGTTTCATTGACTGCATTTCTCATTATTATTGTCTTTTATTGGGTGATTTGAAACATTTAATACTTTGTCCAATGTCGTCCGCACAGAGTGTGTTCTCGGTTTTGATGACCATAACGTGGCGGTGGATATTTATCTCGTTACAAACTGAATTGATTCCGTTTCTTTATGGTGCGTAACTATCTAAAACTCTGATTAAATCATGAAAAGCTACTGAGGTTTTAGTCATCTTTAAGCAGACTGACTATTTCTATCACTGTGTTTGTTAAACTGGCTCCTGCGACCTTTGCAGACAGACAGGGAGGCAAGGTCAGAAATCAGACTAAATAAAAAACATTTCCGTGTTGTTTTGGCAAAAATATATTTATATTTGCTTAGGGCTGAAGTGTGGAAGCATATTATAGGCAGAAAGATGCAAACAAAAAAGAAATGCTATATTGCTGTTTGAACTCAGCCCCAGTGACATCTGACAGGTTTTTTCCCAAACCGTCACACAAATGAGATCGCAGTGACTGACTGAAAACATAGCATAGTCTCACGAGCATCAATTTGTTAGAATTTACCTCATAGGAAAGAAAGATTGCAAATGGTACACAATTGTGGTAACTAGATGGGTCAGAGTATTTTTTTTTTTTTGACTCGATATGAAACTCACCGTCACACTTTGAGCTCTTGAAAACTGACTCTGAAGTTTAGGGCTCAAAGGTTACATGACAAGAATAACACAAAACCCCAAACCCCTTAGTGAAACCTCTCAGCCAGTTCTTTGTATACTCAAACCAGTGAAAAAGGAAATCCCTCATTTATCTATGTATCTAACAGTGCTTCGTGAATTGCAAAGCTTTGCTTTGGCCTTACAGCTCAATATCGCTTTGGCGCTCCATTGACGTGAGCACTTGAGCTGCGCCACTTCAGCCCGGAGCTGGTATCAGCAGGTAGAGAGAATACACTCCAAGAGCTCATTGATCCCCTCAGAACAGACATGTTTCCAATACTGGGGTCAACACATATACACACCAATACACACACACACACACACACACGGGTCAGCTGATGAACTTTTACTGGTGTGAAAACTGAGCTCTGTTACCAAACTCTGAACAATGTGCTCATGACAGAATTATTATTATTATTATTTTAGATTTATGAGATAATGCTCCTTGCTGTTTCATAATATTGAGCCGTGAAAAACAAAAAAAAAACTATGGACATGGAAATGTATGCGCCTATGAAAATCACACTGCACAGATAGAGATAACTAGGTAAAAATACCACATACATTAATTACATTCCTCCATCTTGGCACTAATTACTCTGTTATACCTTAATTGCTACAGGATTTTAATGGCCTCGGATGGCACGGTCGGTATCCGGCTGAAACTGGGAATTAAAGGATTCCATTTATCTGAGAGATAATCGACACTGTCACAATCAATGGCCAATCTGATCAGGCATTTGCACCAATTAACACTATTTAATGGCTCAGCGGCCCCTGGGAACAATATCAATACAGCTCCACACGAGCGAACGGCAGACGTGCTCCGGCTAAACGCTGCAAAAAGGCTTTTTGAATTTATAATACATATCACACACACTTAAAATCTCAGCTTAGTATTCAGTTAGTCATCGTAAAGCATACTACTCAGCAAGTTGAGTAAAAATAATCTGAAAAGGTGTGCAGTTATCAGAGTCAGGAGTATAAACCTGGACTTTATGGACTTTAAGTTAGCCTGTTAAATAGTACAAAGAAATAAAAGGATTAAACGCAACAAGAATTATATAATATCGTAAGATAAATTAGGAACGGTTCATGTTTCGGGAATATCTGCAACTTTGTTTACATTGTTTGTTATAATTCCTACAACGAATTTGATCAGTTTTTCAAAATGTCATGACTGCTGAAAAATTAATTTGATATAAACGTACATTTCCAAGTCAACCGAGGTTTTTTTTTGTTTGTTTGTTTGCCAACGCATCGTGCAGTAATATTTTACTGATTTATGTTTATTAACAGACAAATAAATAAGGAGTAAAATACAACGGGGCAACATTTAATGCTGTGAATCGTCCTTGAAACAAGTCAGCTCCCGTTGTCACACATTATAGCTTTAAAGGTCCACCATGTAGGATTTTAAGGGGTATCTATTAGCAGAAATAGATAATACGGAATACATAAGTATGTTTTTATTAGTGTATAATTACTTGTAACTATGAATTGTTGTGTTTCTGTAGGCTTAGAATGAGCCCTTTATATCTACATAGGGAGTGGGTGCACCTCTACAAAGCCGCCATGTTGCGCCGCTACAGTAGCCCAGAAGGGACAAACCTCCAGTGAGCGTTCTGCGTTTCGTGTTTTTACAAGTGAATCTGGAAGGAAGCGCCGGAAGGACAACAAAGAGGAAGAAAAGAAGGCAAGGAAGAAGAAATAAGAGGAATCAGTGTTTGCTGGTGAGGGCTAACAAGTTTGAGGACTCAAATTTTGAAAAATGGAGGATCATACTTATTAATTAGCACGGAAAAAGCAAGGGAGTGTGAAAGTAAGTACGCTACGGACACCTGATAGCCACTGTACGTTATAATGCATGCTTGGAAAGAGAGGCATTCAGGTGGATGAATCCTACATATTAAGCCTTTAGGCTTGTCATGTAACCAATAAACTGGAAAGTGTAAATCGCTTTATACTGAACACTCTCCTGTGTCTGAAAACTTTGCAGCTTTTCCTCTGACTTTTATAAATATCTGCACTGAAATTTGATCAAAACCTTCTGACCAGTCAGAATTGAGAATTGAGAATTGACTATACAAAATAGTCAGGCTCATTACGCAAACTGCAAATCTTCCAATGTTCTTTAATTATGTCCATTTAAATAACTTCAAACTAATAATTTTGTCAACTCTTTATATTCATTACTCTGTGAGCTGAATGTGATGACCTGTACTAACATGAGCACGCAAATGTCATCAGAATGGTGTGTTTATGGTTGCTGGTAGTTGCCTGGCATGAATACAAAAAAAAAAAAAGATCATCTACTTTTTGATCAGAGGGACTTTTTTCGTTTAAGTGACAAAAGTCGTTTAAAGCGGATTTAAAGCAGTAGCAACGGTCTTCTCAGCAACCCCATGGCCACGTGTGCAGATTTACAACAAATAAAAGTAGTTTTGCTCTACTGCAATGGGAATTACATCGGTGGACAAATTTCTAATTTATTTATATATGTCACATTTATATTATACCACCCACCATAACCTACAACTTGAAGTAATTCGTTATTTAACAACAGGGATCAGTGGAGGGTCAGAGAGGCTCCAAGGTTCAGAACTCTGAGAGCTAAAAGCATGACGTTTGACATTTGTGTTTTTGCCCTAAGGAGCCATTCAATAAGCAAAATTAAAGAGATTTTCTGCTCAAAATAGTTATTCAATCAAGAAACCTATAAGAATGCCTATAAGAAATTCTCCCGGTGGTTCTTTAGAAGATGAAATGTTCTAGCTTTCTAAAGCAGCTCCACTTTTTTTTTACAAGGAGGCATAAACCGTACATACTACATGTTCTTAAGAAATTACTTAAGTGTGGTGCTTTGGTTTGGAACAGAACAGCTTTTAAAAGTAGAAGCACTTTTGAAATTTAGACTTCTTAGTCATCCAAAGACCTACGAGAAATCCTTTTACATACCAATTTACATGGTAACTATCGATCCATCCATCCATCCATTATCTATAGCGCTTATTTGTTAAGAGTTTCCAGGGAAGCTGGAGCCAATCCCAGCTGAGAGGCGGGGTACACGCTGGACGGGTCACCAATCTATGGCAGAGCTAACATAGAGATGAACAGCCATTAACACTCACATTCACACCTATGGGCAATTCAGGGTAGCCAGATGACCTAATCTGCATGTCTTTGGACTGTGAAAGGAAACCGGAGCACCCTGAGGAAACCCACGCAAGCACGGGGAGAACCCGCAAACTCCACACAGCAAGGCCCCCAGATGAACATTTCAGTTCAAGAAAGTCTGTTGGAACTTTTCAGAACTACGGAGTATAGAAAAATGACAGAATTTCACCATTTCTCAGGACGTCAGACACATGTTAGACAGGTAAAAAACCTAAACAGATGCAATAGAGATATCCAGTGCTAAGTAAGTAGTGCACAGAGCAACTCCATTAAGACTTACAAAGTGTGTTTTATGTCTGTACTGTAATAAACGTTGCTGTCTGTAGCCTTCATGTCCTGACTGACTGGTGAAAAAAGCTACAGTGGTTATGGCTTCAGAAACACAGATCAGCGCTGATAAAGATGACATATTCAACAGCGTGAGTGCTCACGGGCGATAGATCACACGTCTTCGGGTGCCACAGGAGATGAGTGGATCAGGCCTTCTCTCCTGATTGCTGCTGTCTGATAGTGGGCTTTGATGTACAGCGCGCTGATCACTCCTTCAGGACCCTAGGTGAACTAACACGGGCGTCTGCGCCGCTCGCCTGAAGATAAAGCCGTATTGATTGGGCCGTCTAAAGGGATTCATCAGCGCGCCAATGGCGCCTCTCGACCCAGTCACCGCACCGCCGGGGCCAAGCAGCCCGGATTTATGGGAAATCCGCCGGCTTAGAGATACAACGGCGCCCAGGATCCTCAGTAAATAACAACAGCGCCTGCTTTTTTTTTATAGCACAAAAATAACAGGCACATTTCTCACACTCACAGGCGCATGTAACTACATCAGGAATAAACAATAAACCAGATCTTAAATATGATTTCTTTTTTTTTGTTGTCTCAGTACACTACTGAAGAAGGAAGTAATTAGTAGATCTATTTAGTGAGATTCCCTCTGAAGACACAGAGCAGTTGTACGTAGCTATAAACAACACTGCTCTGAAGGACTCCTGAAATCTCTTTAAGGTCTCTGTGGACCTCGGCGCCTGAAACTGGAGACTTGTATAATTCTAATGAGCGAGAAATTTAATGGGACTTCAAGTCGTATGACAAGGTGTAAGCTGCCGACCCCGCAACGTTTCATACAGGTGGGCTTGAGAGAAATCCGTGAGGCTTACCACCACACCAAAGCGTAAATGCTCAACTCTGATCATTCAGTTCGTTTTAAACTTTTTTTTTTTGTTAATCAAGGAACCAAAATATTGACCAGACAATTAAAAGAAAAAATCACTTTTTCACTTTTTACACATTCACATCAAGCATGCCTTAGAGAAAAGGCTGAGAAGGACTCTTGTTGGTTTCTCTTAACAAATATGTATCGAGGTGTCGATTTCAGTAAATGTTTGGAACGACCCTACAAACGTCCGCTGTCGGCGTATTCCCTTTAAATGCCTTCATCACTATAGAACGAACCATATTGTTTCAGACTACTGACACTGCAGCTGTCCAGGAAATGTCAACCTTCAGAACAGTTAGACATCTGTACTGTTTGTGTAACGCAATAACCCAGTCAAAAAGGTCAGGCTTTACACCACTGTATACGATGTACTGCTGTTTCCTATCTGTAAGCGCATACATACTGTACATCTTCAGGAGTTCAATTCTAGTTCAATGTGTAACATCTCAGGTATTAAAGACGCAATATAAAAAGAGGTCATTACAATAGGCCTACTATATCTGACACCTGACCTGATTAACGCTCCAGCCAACATGCTGGATGAATCTGAAGCTGGACCAGAAGTTGATTTTTGTCATCTATGTGTAAAAGGAAAAGAAAGAGGGATGATGTTGGCTTTCTCTGGAGTGAGCCCGGAGCCAGGAGTGAGAGGATCACAAGGACATCAAGGCTAGATTGAGACTCACAATTCTGACAAATTATCACAAAATTTGAGACACAACACATGACAGGTCATAACGCTGGGGTGGTGTGATACACTAAAGATGATTATTCTCCTAAAACAGCACGCTCTAAAGTCTTCATATTCCTCTTATACCCCAACAATATGCCAATGATTACATTTTTAATCAATTAATTAATTAATTAATGAACAACACGTTGCACTTTTTAATCATTGACATTTAGATTTAACATCGTGGAACGTTCACTGTTATCGAAACATCGTTTTAATGAAAGCTTTACCATCTCAATGATCGTATGTTTTTTCTTTGTTAAACAATAACACATTATGGCAAATCGGTTTAGATTTCGTGGAGCGTCCACTATTCAAGTCCCTGTGTATGAGTTGTTACTATGGAAACAATAATGTATTAGAATGAGCATATGAATATAAATATTTACATAAACATTTATGTTATAGCCAGAATTACTCAGAGTAGCCGTTATCGAAAATTGACACACCGTTTCAAATGGAAAATGGACTCTTTGCTCTTCATAATAAAAAAAAATGTATCATTTATTTAAAAAATTGTGTGTGTGTGTGTGTGTGTGTGAGTGTGTTTTTTGTGTCATTTTCCCCTGCAGTGAGAATATCTCCTTTGTTAACGCCAAGTTCCTTTCTTCAGCATTCTCATCTCTCAAGCTGGACTTCGTGTCTCTTTGTAATCAGGATCTGAGCTGGCGTTATCAGTGTCCGACCAGTAAACAGGGATTAACTGAGGGTAAGCTTCAGTAATGGGAATTATGTAGATGTGTAGTCACTTCACGCTTCATACATAAAGCTACTCTCTACACTTAACGTCCAAACAAAAACAAACTGCACAGCAAAATGTGCGCTGCTAAATGAACTCTCACTGTCCGTTTGAATTCACCTGAGCTTCGAATAAAATTGCAGCCTGTAATTTCAGACCACTGATTAGGAAGAAAACAACGAAAACGCTCCCTCAAGTTGCTATTCCTTCCCGGGAACCATGAGACGGTCTCCTCAACCCTGACGTCAAATCAACATGGCTGCACACAGCTTCAGCAGTAAACAAAGCAGCACCTCATATTTATAAATCTCCTACTGTATATAGTAGTATTTGTTTTAGTTCAACCAACAGACATATTTCAGACTATACAGTTTGCAGTTTTGAGGCTGTAAATAAACATCACGTGTCACGGTTAGTGGCTAGCTTGCTGTCCATGGTTCTTTTCCCACTTTGCAGCTTGTACTGATATTGAAAATGGCATAATTCCGACCTAAGATTTCCCACTTCTGAGGAAAGTGGAACGCAGGATTAAACGCATGCTGTTGGTGTGGATTCAAGGCTGTATAAGATTGTGTTTTGAGTCATTTCTTGCACCTCAATGAGACAATGTGAGACTATTAGCGATCCTTTGCGATGCAACAACAACAGTCAAAACGAAAAAATACCGTGCTCATTCATTAAGATAAATGTGCAGCGCTGCATGATATATTTACAGCATCCTTAGTAACTGCCTGGTCTGGGTGAGATGTTTAAATAAGGCTACTATTTTATATAGTATATATATATATTTCTTTATTTTTTTTGCTTTCTATGTTGTAAAACATTACTGAATACATCAAAACTATGAAGCGACACGTATGGCATATACTGAATTATGTGGTAAACAAAA
>JAQQZR010000002.1:4212962-4222962 GCA_030068235.1 Notoglanidium macrostoma | reverse complement strand
TCCTCCTCAGCATGTTAAGCGCCTGGCTCATTTGCATACGCTCAGTACTGTCAGCCTGCAGGGAAGAGTCGCACCCAGCCAGGTATCACAAGCAGCTATAGAAACTGTCCATGAGACAGCTTAAGCATGCTTCACAGAAAAAGAAAAAAAGAAAGGAAAAAAAAAAACAGGCGACCATGACCGTCAGTACACACTGCCTGTTTACATGTCACATGCAGTTATAGAGATAAGCAGCAAAAGGTCAGCTTTTCATTTCAAAAGCAGCTCTGGATTTCTGGAACGACACGACGCAGAAACGTGGCGAGCCGTCAGCTTGGATGCTTTGCATAGCTTCTGTATGAACCAGAACTTTCCATATGCAAAGCAGGCTGACTGTTACACTTGCACAGTTGTGCATTTTTGAAGGAAGAAATTCTACATAACAGGTTATATTTAGTATGATGGCTGAAGTGATCATATCTGAAATCCGAACCAGATTAGAATGTCTAACACTTTTGTGTCCATTTTGATGAAATACTTCGGCAAAAAATGGACAATTTACCATTTAAATTTTGTTTATTAGCCAGATGATTGATTCTTCAGAATCTTTCTGCCAAATCTATCTGCATCCTTGGTCCTGAACTTACGTCCTTTACGTTAGGAGATAATCAATCAATGCCTTACATAATCGAGACAAAATACGTAATCTCATTTTTAAATACATGATCTGTAAAATAGCAATAGCAAAACTCTGCATTTATAAATGGAAGGTAAAGTAGAACTACATTATCATCGACATTATGTCCATCTTCCAACCTTCAAACTCTGGAAGGCGGAGCCTAGAAGGTGTAATGACGAAAAGAGATTGCTCAAGATGGCCCCCACCATGACGTTACTGTGATCAGCTACACCGTGTCTTTGGCTATATTTTATATATATTATACACGCATTGAAAATGGTTCCACTTTCTATCCACCAAACGGGTTCTACTTGGAACCCTCTATTACCCTTTTCCACCAACAGGGAAAACCAATTGAACCAATTCCATTCATGATTCTTTGAACCTTGGTGCCAGCTAGTGAACCAGCCAGCGTTTCCACCAGGTTTAAACAGAACCATTGTAGTAAAGGATCAGCGAAGGGTGTTGCACAATGCGAGTAGTAGCAAGATATCGGATCGCATTGATTACCTGGCTTTTGATCTGTCATTGCAGATATTTCTCTGATTTATCTTTTTCCATTGCGTTCCCCATTGCTGAGCTCCAAACTACTCACACGCCCAATGGAAACCAGTTATCGTTCGGTTCCAGCCGGGAACCAAATTTAACGCTCCGAACCAATGTAATTTTGGTCGAAACGCTCCGAACGGTTTAAAATTTGGTGCACGGGAACGGAACCCATTCCCCGTTGGTGGAAAAGATGTACACGTGAGGAAAACCGTTTTATCTTAACGCGCTCGTTCTCAAACATTATCATTTCTTTAGTACAGATTTCAATGTATTTAAAAAAAATAAAGAAAAATTATTCGTTGAAAGTTTGTGATTTCATGACCTGCTGCTTTTTTTTTTTTTTTTTATTAACTCCAACGACGATGCCACACCATAACGACTCGTTCTTCCAGACATTCCACACTATTGCGTGTAACTGTAAAACCCATGACTCTGCAATAAATTGCTAATGTTTCCGACTTGCTGTTGTACAAAAGGATTAAAACACTTCAGCTCGTCGCTGATTACTTTCCTATAACAGCACGTTCCCGTTCTGTTTTACTCCTTATTCCTTTTCCGATTGCTCAAATTTCCTCATTATTGTTTATCATTTTATCATTCGTTTCAGTTCTAAATGATTTTTAACATCAGCAACATTGTAACTTAATTACACAACAATACTAACACAAGCCAGAGATCTGTCATGATGTTTCAACAGATTTCCTTCCTATTCTATTCTACCTATCACTGGTTAGAACTGATACGTGAAACAATCTGCTTCACTCGCACACTTTCCCTTTCAAAGTAGATGTTTTTCTCCTGCTCCAAACTCTGTAACTTGTACTAGGGGGTAGTTTTTTTAAAATAATCGTTTCGTATCTGTAGAGCAGTGCATTTGATTCGGTGTAACATCTTAGCGAGATCTTCCAAACAAGAAGACGTAATCTGTAGGATAGCCGGTACGATAAGAACACAAGCTGGAGGAGATTAGAATGACATACTGCGCATTTGTTTACGTTCTCCTGCTTGGCTAAGTGCCGTCTGGAAGTGGAAGTGTACAAGGGCTTAGGCCACGGCTCATGCATTATGCATGATGTTGTGGCATTGCATCTCGGCAACGCAGCCCACGTCTCCTTAAAGTTACACATGCTTGCGTTTCTGTCGAACAGCCGAGCCGCAGCTATCGCACGGAGTCCACATACGTCTGTTTAGCATTTCAGGAAAAAACCAAGGGTGTGGAGCTTATCATATGAAGTGTTTTATCATAAATAAGGTTTAATGGTACACGACATTCACTTCCTCAGGGAAGTAAAGACGTAAAAGACCAGTGACAAGCAAGAGGTACAGTTCTGTATCCATTTTTTTCTAGAATATACAGAGTTACAAATTTTGCATTTGCTAGCTGACTAATAATAATAATTCACACATAAATGACTAAAAAGCCATCTTAATATTTTTGCCTCAGTGTCTTTTATAGTATTCAGCCAAGCGGAGATAAACGTAGAAAGAAGCAAGGAAAAACACACACTGTCAATAAAATCAAGTTTAAAAATGTATTTATTAAGAAACAGTAATCCGGTTTAATTAAGACATTATTAAAATTATTAAAGGTCCACCCATTCCTTCCCCACGAAGCAGTCCGACTCTCATGGAGAAATTCCTGCGACTTATTCTATTTATCCTGATTTCATTTCCGTCTTCAAAAGAAAAGTCTATTACTCAAACATTAACCTTCCTAACTTTCTATCCCAATCGCGTCATGTTGAGTTATGCTGCTCTAAAGTCTAAGGATGTAAAAAAAAAAAAAAAAAAAAAAAAGCACCACTCGCTAGAAGTACGATATAGATTATAAAACAAGTACGTGACCTTCACGTTGTGCAAAGTTAAAGTAATAATGTGTGTGTGTGTGTGAAAGAGAGGGAGAGAAAGAGCGAGAAAGTGAGAGAGAGGAGGAGGAGGAGGAGGAGGAGGAGGAGGATAGAGCTCTTGTTCTTCTCAGTTTCATAAATGAAAGATTTATTTAGTAACATACAAAAAAGGTCACTGTTCGAATGCAAAGCAGAGACGCATGATAGCCGTCAACATTTTCCCGCTATCCTTTTTCTGTAATAGAAGCTCCTTTAACAAGCAAGCAGTGCAGCTGGTCGTCTCAGTCATGCTGCCTTGTAGCTACGCTAGTTAGCTAGCTATGTTAACCCTGCAGCGACATTGCTAACATTAACGAAAGTTAGCTAACAACTAGTTTGCTTTTTCACCTCAAGATAAAACACTCTGGAATCCTTTAACCCTTTACCCTGGTACTCTTTAAATGCTCCAGATCAAGAAAAGACAAAATTGATATGTGTTCTTTTTTTTGGTAGTTTAAATATCAGATAAAATGGCTAGTTTTTATCATAGCGTATACAGAAGCTTATTGTTTTCTGAAGGGAGGCATCTTTCACCTCCAGTTATGTGAGTACTGTTTGCAGGAATTAGACATTTCGTTCTCAAATTTAGCAACCGCAACAGAAACGCTCGAAATGCGACATACGGAAATTTGACCTGGATCGAATTTTTTTTCCAGTGGAATCCAGACCGTTAGCATGGGAACGCAAGCACTGAATGAAATGGAGATTACGTTAAAAAAAATTATACGCTCTTGGGACAGCCATTTGTTATAAAAAATTTTTAAACAACAATAATAATAATAATAATGATTTTATTTGTGTATTAAGTATATGCTAGTTGCAGAGTCAATTCATTCTGTCATCACTCGTCCACGTGAGTTTAACCACGTCTGCGTTCAGAACCCATGCTCAAGACTACACGTGTTTGTATTACTCATTAAAGGAATGAAAGGAAACTGTACAGTCATGACGTCAAAAATAATGTGCAGTTGTGTGTCATCAGTGTTTCTCAGGGTTTAGAGGGCGTCAGTGGACCCCTTGTGGCCAGTGGCATAATTACAAGGGTGGGATTGTTTCTAAAAATATTTCAAATATGTTTGTTAAATGCATTAAATGTCTCAAATGATACAATTTTAATTACATGCTAAGTCATGCGCATTCCCTACTCTAACTAATGTAGTTTGAGCGTGCTCATTTGTGTTCACTGTGTCGTTACAGGCACAAGGTTGGAATTGTGTTCAGGATTGATGGGTTGAATTGAAGGAAAAAAAAAAAAGATAATTCAGAGTGATAATCAATTTAAGTGCAATGTAAGCAAGCAAAAGGTGTGAATGTTTTACTGCTCACTCACTTTGATTTCAAGTTTAACACTGACAGGTGACATGAGATGTTAATGGCAGTGTACAAAAATGTCACTGGTCGTGTTAAAGCAATGTGAATAGCAGGGCGTATAGCAAGTCTAATACTGAACTGAACATTTGTTACATTTGTCACTTGTTGGTTTAGGAAAACAAAGTCATGCAGAGTACTTATATATATATATATATATATAATCATAAATGTTATAATATGCAAAAGTCTTAGGCACATACAAAGAAATGCTGTAAAGATGGCTTCCAGAATAATGAAATTAAATCTTTCTACTTAAAAGAAAAATACTACAATGTGCAGTAAACTAAACAAAGTCTATATATGACGTCACGACCCGTTGCTTGCCTTCCTTACACAGTAGTCGCAGGTACAGTGTGTGCAGTTTTATAAGATAATGAGCTGTAAGTTTGACTGAGCATCTTGAACAATCTGCCGCAGTTCTTCTGGAGACTTTGACTGTCGCACTTGCTTCTTTTTTTGCAGCAAAACCCAGGAGCCTTCATTACGTTTTTGTGTACAAAGTGGTCTCTAACGTAATATCCTGCTTTCTTTACTGACATACAAACATTTTTTTTACATATAAATCATTCATTTTTGGGAAAAGCAATGTTTGAAAAATGAAAATATTTTTGTACTGCCTGTATAATGCAGAATTCATCAAATAAATATCTACAACAAAAGTTGGACTTTAAAAATTCAGGGTGTCGTGACGGCACACGTGTATATCGATGTATTATGTGGGTGTGTAAGCACCAGTCAGAATATGCCAGGGTTCCACGGCTGGAAAAAAGGCTGAGTGCCCCGGGTTAGACTCCAGTAGTTCTAGTTTAGCTGGTTAATGCTGTGTTTATGGTCTTGTGTGTTGATAAGTGATGAGAGAAAGCATAACTGTTGTGGAACTTCAGTCCCATCAGGGACGCGTGCAGCTCAGTGGATCACTGTGGGCGACTTTAAAGGACAGTGTAGAGTTAATAAAGCATTAATAAAGTCTGTGCAGTTTGCTCGGATGATCATGGCTCAGAGGAGCGCCTCCACGTGGGGTTTAACCGGCAATCAGGTTATCAAGAGACTCCTACTGGAATAAACATCTGACGTGAACTTGATCAAATGTGTGTGTGTGTGTGTGTGTGTGTGTGTGTGTGTGTGTGTGTGTGTGTGTGTGTGTGTAGGAGTTTGAACTCACTTCTTGTTTTAGGAAACAGTGGAATGTACATTTAACGCGTATGCAAAAGTGAGCCAAGTGAAATAGACATCTGAACAACTGAAAGTGCAAGAGGGAAACCGCAGGGAAAAAACACACAAACAAAACACGCAAATACAGGCGCGCGCATAGGCACGCATGCCGCGCGCGCACAGACAACTTTCAGCTAAAAAAAACAACAACAACAACAACAAAAAAAACAACCACACACATAGACACACACACACAAACACACACGCACACGCACACACACACACACACACAGAGAGAGAGAGAAACATGCACAGCGCGCAGAGAACTCACCTCAGTTCGGGCCTGCAGCCGCTTGTTCAGCTCATAGATCCGGTACTCGGGCTGCACGGCGTACGGCGCGTGTCTCCGGTAGAAGGGCCCGAACGGAGAGGCGTAGAACGGGTCGTGAGCCGGATTGGACATGCCTGATGCTTAAAGCCTTAAAGCTGCTGCTGCTGCTGCTGTTGTTGTTCGCACAGCCACGATTCAGCATCCGCGCAGCGCACGTGGAAACGCACTCCGACACGCCGCGCGCTCTCGCTCTCTCCCGGCGCTGCTACACTACACTGCCCCCCCCCCTCCCCGCCTCCCCGCCTCCGCGCGCGCTTACCGAACACACGCGGGGAGAGGAGGAGGAGGAGGAGGAGGAAGAGGAGGCGCGCCGCTCATTGGCCAGCTGCTGGAAGGAAGTAAGAGGAAAGTCAGTGCAGCTCCGACTCGGCTAAACAGCGCCAGGGTTTGTTTCAGGGATTTTAATCAGTGATTAATGCAAGAAACCGAAAATCCGCTCCGAGATTATGAGCAAGACGGAAGCTTATCGCTGACACGCAAAGGAAAACACATCAGCATCTCGTTCTTACGAGAAAGCATCTTGTTATTACAAGAGAAAAAAAATAATAAGAAGAAGAACCAGAAAATAAGACCCTGTAATAACACGAGTTCTCAGAATAATGAGATGTTTTTTTTATCAATGTAAGATCTTGTGAGAACGAAATGTTTTATTTCGTAATAACGAAATATTTTCTGGTAATAGCCAAATGTTTTCTCGTAATTGCGAGATTAGACATGATGTTTAAATAATAGCAAGATGATTTTCTCCTATTAACGAGAGTTTCCTCGTAATAATAAGGTGCTTTTCTTGTAATAACAAGATGACTTTCTCACAATTACGACATTTTTCTCATAATAATGAAATGTTTTTGTAATAACAAGATGGTTTCTGGTAATAACATGTTATCTCATAAAAACAAGTTGTTTTCTCATAATAATGAAATGTTTTTTCATAAAAAACAAGTCGTTTTCTTGAAATGACTGAATGTTTTCTCACAATAACAAAATGTTTTCTCGTAATTGTGAGATTTCTCAAATAACATGATGTTTAAATAATAGCAGGATGAGTTTCTCCTATTAACGAGAGTTTCCTCGTAATAACAAGGTGCTTTTCTTGTAATAATAAGATGACTTTCTAACAATTACGACATTTTTCACATAATAACGAGATGTTTTTGTAATAACTAGATGGTTTCTGGTAATAACATGTTACCTCATAAAAACAAGTTGTTTTCTTGCAATGATGAAATGTTTTTTCATAATAACAAGATGTTTGCCTGTAATAACAAGATGCTTTTATTGTAATAACAAGCTGTTTTCTCATAATAATTAAATGTTTTCTCATAAAAAACAAGTCGTTTTCTTGAAATGACTGAATGTTTTCTCAGAATAACAAAATGATTTCTTGTAATAACAAAATGATTTCTCATAAGAATGTCAGTAACTACTTTATCATGGTGAATCCACAGCATATCCCATCACAGGGTACCATGAACACAGACATTCACATTCACAAAATGAGTTTCGGGAGGAAACGTGAGAACCCAAAGGAAACCCACGCAGACATGGGAAAAACATGAGACACGGATCTTGGAGCTGTGAAGCAGCAACTCTATCAGCTTCATCACCATGCACATAATAGTTTCATTCTTCTAATAACCATATTATATATATTTTTTCTGAACTGTTAGTAGTGACCAAGAGTCGAGGATAGAGGCGATGGGTCAGTGGGCTTGCTCTCTGTGACGATCTCAGGTGTTTGAGACCCTCATGACCGAACCGATGCTTCTCCAATTCACAGGAAACATTTAAGGTGGTTTAGGTGTGCTTTAAGGATGCCTTCTCCCTGAGCTTGAGCTGTATCAGATACATCCGACTGGATGGAGGACCTGGGCACCTCATAGTTGCCTTGGGAGTATTTAAAAAGGAAAAGCGTCCACAATTTTTGTGGATTATTGTTCCTACATTATACACAGACTGAAATGGTTTTAACTCTTCGGTTTTGTACTGACGTGTACAACCACTTCACCCTGTGACACTATTAGGAATGTCAGGTCAGAGCTTAATGGGTTAACACTTATCTCTTCACCATCCATGACAATAGGATGAATTGAACCAATCTTCATCCCGTTCACAGAAGTTCAGCATTTTTAATTAATGCGATAAGACATCTATTTTGGTTTTAACCTCCTCAGATTAAATGAAAGTTGGACTTCCAAATGCCCCAGGCCAAACGATAGTTAATTATAAAAGTTAACGGAAAAAAATCTATTAATAACCCCATAATTAAAAATTACATTATTTAATATCTCGAAACCTTTCCAATCGGCATTTCTTAAAAGGGTTGGCTTGTTTGCCGAAAGCAAGTTTTTCAGTGGGTGTGTTTTCTTCCAGTTTCCTCTGCAGGGGGAAAAAATATCTTGACTTTCCTCTGGCTAAGATTGAGCTCTGCTGCAGAGGAGAAGGAGAGAGAGAGAGGGCCTGGCTTTTAATTGGGATTGTCTGTGTGTGTGTGTGTGTGTGTGTGTGTGTGTGTGTGTGTATGGAGGGGGAGATAGGCACGCCGAGGTGCGAGAGGGGAAAATCGAAATGGGTCAGGACACACATAGACACTTCTCTGCCAGGCTCCCCGCTGTTACTATGGTAACCCACCGTGGTGCGCTGTGCACGCCGGCGCCTCGGCAGGTTTGAACCCAAACACACATACACACACGCACACACACACGCGCTTGACTTTGCACAGACATTTACATATACTGGCAGGAATCTTGGCTCATTCCGACTGATAGACTGGTACATCCTGTTCTAGAAATTTCCTATGATCGAGTTCACCTTATTTTTTTTATCAGACAGTCCAGACTTTACATTTATTAATCCATTAAACTTTCAGGACATATCACTGGGTCCACACTTAGAGTACATATAGTCCCTCAATACTACATACTACACTTTACTACAAAATACATCACTGTGCTTTAAGATGAATAACTGAACTTTAAAGGGTTAATCTATAGGCATGTGAACGCAGCATTTTTCATTTAAGGTGTTTTCTCAACAGCATTTAAAAAAATACCTGGAAAGAGAGATAACTTGGGATGCCAGTGGTGGAGAAAGAAAAAGAAAACAATGTAATAGTCAGAATGAAGACAGAAAAAAATCCCAATTTTGTCTCCAAGTAAATTACTGCTGGAAAGGTTCGCTGATGAAGGGTTTTTACATTTCAGTGATGATAACGACAGGATGGAAAATCCACATCGTGACCAATTGGAGATAATCTTCATTTTTAACCCATTGTAGAGGAAATGGCATGTTGGTACAGTGGGTACCGTCACCACCTCCAAGACCCCGGGTTCGATTCTGAGCTCGGTTAACTGTCTGTGTGGAGTTTCTCATGTTCACATCTTTGTCCATCCTCCGGGTTGTACGGTTTTCTCCCATTTCCCCAAAATGCACCAGTAGATTGACTGGTGACTCTAAATTGTGCCTAGACATGAATTCCCACTTCCTGCCCAGTGTTCCTGAGATAGGCTCTGAACTCAGCATGATCCGACCGGGATAAATCGCTTCCGAAATTAAAATGAGTTGTGTGTGACTTTTTCCTAAAAGCTGCACACCAAATGATGAGAAAGTGAAAGTACATTTGTTCCAGTGTCCTGAGAAACTCAAACACTAATGTTTATGCAGGTTGAGAAGTAAAAACAGCATGTTGTTGCTTTTGATGAATTGGGATGAATTGGCATGTTGTTGGGATGAAACCTGACAATTTTTATCTATTTGTTTGCAACCTTTATTTGCTAGTAACCTAGCCCCTCCCCTGAGTACAATTAAAGTATTTTTCCCCTGTTAAATGTACCAGAAAGTCTGGTACTAGTTCCAGTTTTTTTTCCAGTGCCAAATGTTTTTTTTTTAATTTTTTTATTTTTAGACAAATGTATTGCATGTGGCGGCACGGTGGTGCGGTGGTTAGCACTGTCGCCTCACAGCAAGAAGGTCCTGGGTTCGATCCCCGGGTCA
>JAQQZR010000002.1:4178601-4194739 GCA_030068235.1 Notoglanidium macrostoma | reverse complement strand
ACACACACACACACACACACACACACACACACACACACACACACACACACACACACACACAGTGAGAGAGAGAGAGAGAAAGAGAGAATGACCAACATTGTGTGTGTGTGTGTGTGTGTGTGTGCGCAAGTGTTTCTGAGTCAAATTGTCAATATAGGTAGTTACATTGTTAGTATAGTCTAGTGTAGTGTAGTAAAAATTGTTATTCTAAGTACTATAGTTGAATTGTTAATATACGCAGTATAGCTTAATTAATATAGAAAGAGTAGTTACGTTACTAGTGTATGTATTAAAGGTAGTACAGGAAGGAGAGTTAAACTGTTTATCTAAGTAGTATAGTTAAGTTGTTCATATTAGAAGTATAGTAAAATTGTTAAAATATAAAGTATAATTAAATACTCAAAAAAGTATTATAATACAACTTTTAACACAGGTAGTATAGTAACATTGTTAAAATAAGTACTATAGTTGGATTTTACTGTAGGCATTATAGTCAAATTGTTAGTATAGGAAGTGTAGGTAAACTGTTAATATAGGAATTATACTTAAAATATTAATAGATATATATTATTATAATCAAATTCTATATATGCAGTGTAGTTAAATTATTAATATAGGTAGTATACTTAAATTCTTAATATAGGAATTATAGTTAAATTGTTAATAGGGGAAGTATAATCAACTTATTAGTGTTGCTAATGTAGTCAAATTGTTATTATATGTACTATAGTTGAATTGTTAATTTAGGTAGTATAGATACTGTGAATTAATATAAAAAGTGCAGCTAAATTGCTAGTTTATTTATCAAACTTAAAAATAGTATATGAAGGAGAGTTAATCTGTTTATGTAAGTACTATAGTCAAATTGTCAATATAAGAAGTATAGTACAATTGTTAACATGGGAAGTATAATTAAATTGTCAGGTTAAGTACTATAGTGTAACTGTTAATATAGGTAGTTAAATTGTTATTATAGGTAGTGTAGTAAATTTGTTATTATAAGTACTGTTGTTGAATTGTTAATATAGGTAGTATAGTCATTGAAAATAAAAAAAAATAGTGTAGTTCAATTGCTAGTCTATTTAGTAAAGTTAATAATAATTAAGTACACAAAGAAGCATTAAACTGTTGATAAATTGTTAATACAAGAATTATAGTAAAATTGCTATATAGGAAGTATAATTAAAATTTCATTATATGTACTGTAGTAGAAATGTTAATAAAGGAAGTATACTTAAATGGTTGATATGATCAGTATAGTTAAAGTGTTAATATAGGTAGTACAGGTAATTACTACTATAGATACAATAATTAGTACTATAGTAAAAATGTTACTATAAGAAGAATAGAGAAATTAATAAAATTAAATACTTCCTATATGAATTTAGGTAAAATTGTTACTATAGTTAAATTGTTTAAATAGGTATTATAGTTTAATTGCTAGCATACACACACTGACCACTTTATTAGGAACACTTTATTAGGCCCAGATACATGGTAAGAGCTTCAGCCAATGTTCTCATTAAACGTGAAAGGAAATAAGTAATCTCAGTGACTCTGATCTTGGAAATTCTTATTTTCAAAATTTGTGTTTGTATTACAGAGAGGACGTTTGCTTCAGTCTGAGAGCAACGAGGTCAAATGCAAGTGGTTAAAATGGCTTCAAGGTTTTGTTCGTTGCTATCCCACCTCTGATCAACAATCCTACGTGAACACATACACCGATTAGTAGCAGGTCTGATCCTGAGAAAGGTTTTTGTGTGATGAATATTACTTATAGTGCGAGAAATTAAGAAGAAAATACAGTGCATCACGTATTTTAAAACAAACTTGATAAAAACAGAGCAGTAGCGTTATATCTCTCACACCTCAAGCAGGCAGAGAGACTTGAATGTAAAGGGCATCGGTTTGCCCCAGGTCTGTGTTACACCTGAGAAGTGACCTTTAGTGAGTATAGAGGTCAGCTGTACATGGCTCTGTGAATTGCAGCAATCAGCAGCGAGAGTTTTATTATTTTTTTTCCAAGTTAGTCATTTTTAAGAATGCTGTCAGTGTTGCTGCCTCACATCTCCAGGGTCCCTGGTTCGATCCTGAGCTCGGATTACTTCTGGGTTTCACACTTCCTCCAGGTTCTGAAAAACATATTACTCTATGTAGCCGATAAGTATGAATACCATTCAGGATGTATTTCTGTATCAGGTCCAGTATTCCTGGGATACGCTCCGGATCTGAGACCTCAGGATGAAGCACTTACTGACAATGAACGGATGAAAGAGTGATTTAGTATTTAACATTTGAATGAAGAAATAAGACAAGATATAACTGCTAATTCTACTCATACTAACCTCAACCCTTTGTGATTTTCCTTACAGACTGACCTCAGGACACAGTGCGGGTGTGTCAGTGTCCTTTAGCTTTACTTGTATGTATGAATGTAGTGTTGCTCAGAGCTGGGGACTCGAGTCGCAGACTCACAAGTCATGTTTCACCCAAGTCTCAAATTTACTGACTTGTGACTCATACTTTAAAACTTATGATTTGCAACTGAATTTGCAACTCCGAGACTTAGAACCAGACCAGGCTGGAGACTCTGACTCATGAAAACTCATAAAACAATCTGTCTCTGCTACAACTGAGTTAACAACAGCGCAAGTTAACAAAAGGGCAAGTGTTAGAAATGTATTTCTACTGAAATTGCTCTACGTGTGATCATAAATATGACCTAGATTAAAATAAATTACTTGGAGCTTCTGGATATACAGATGTATAACATTTATAGACGTGTTTCCTCATAGGCATGCTGTAGAAATACAAAATGGGTAGAAATGATCATATTATAAATAATGTGTAAGAGAAGTAAGAAATTTCATAAACTTTAAGGTGTTGTGTTTAAATGTTGAGATTAATGATTAGTGAATTATAATAAAATCGTATTTCATTACATGTAGTAATGAGGGCATGCTGTTATCGCCTCAGAGTTGATTAGTTTCCAAGAAGAGCATGTCCTGGAGTGTTTTATTCCTCTGAAAACACAGAAATTTCTTATCTTTTTAATTAATCCTAGTTATCAGCTTGAGAAACCTGCAACCTCATCTGTCCCGAAGACTTTCCCATGGCAGAAAACTTGCCGACTGATACAAATCATTGCAACTGGAGACTCCTTCCATCGATGTTAAACAAATGTCTCCTCACAGACAGCATCAGCATTTGAACTAGAACATGTTTTGAAACATTTGGTTCATCTAGTGTGCCCACTATTCCAGTCCCCATGTAAATAGTTACAATAGAAATGATCACATTTCGGGAATTATTTCTGATGAATGAGACCATGGATCTACTAAACACTGTAAATGTTAATGATCTTAATACAAAAAATAGCTAGTTCAAATTTTATCATCTGGAAATTAAAAGCCGGTTAATTTAAGAGGTTTGGGGAGCAGGTGATGTGTAACAACTTGCAATGATCTACTCTACATTCTGATGTGCTCGCTCGTAATCTTTCTGCTCTGTTCAGACAAAATGATTCATCTTGAAACAATTTGCCAATGTCCATGACTCAATATTGGTATATTATTTTCTTTTAATAATTACACTTAAATTCCAGGGATTTTACTCAGAGAGTAAGGTCAAATATAACAAAAATGAAAAAAAAAAATGAAAAAAAAAAGATAACTGTGACTGTCCTGTTCCTTCCATCTCTTATTTACGCCTGTTGTCACATCACCAAGCGTAACAAGATCTCTTTTGTACATTTTGAAATTCATGTTTTAAAATATGGTAGTATTTTATAAATGGATGAAGGAAATTTTAAATATATGTCTTTAAATGCCCACTATGTAGGACTCAACTACCTGAATGCCTCTCTCTTACCCCTCCGTTTCCAAACATGTATGCGTACGGTGGCCTTCAGGAGCCTGTAGCGTACTTTCAATTACTTACATTCACACTCCTTTGCTTTTTCAGTGCTAAATAATAAATATGAAAAGTAATAATAAACATTTTTCAAATTGTAGGTTCTAAATCTTGTTAACGAGCAACGGCAAACCGTGATTCCTCTTCTTTCTTCTTCCTTGTCTTCCTTTCTTCTTCTTTGTTGTCCTCCTGGTGCGTCCCTTGAGATTCATGCTGCCACTTGAACTCAAAAATGCAAAATGCAGAAGGCCTTCTCTACAGGTTTGTCCAATGTGGGCTACTGTAGTGGTGCAATATGGCAGCTCCGTAGAGGTGGACCCACCCCCTATGTAAATATAAAGGGCTCATTGTAAGCTTACGAAAACACAACGATTCCTAGTTACAGGTAATTATACACAAATGAAAACATATTTATAAATAGCATAGTTCATTTCTGCCACCTAAGCCCTGAAAATCCTACATAGTGGAGCTTTAATGGTGCTTTCACACCTATTAGTCCGTAAGTCTGAATTAGAAGGGAATCGGTACTTTTAGTTTGTTCACTATTTGGTTCGGTTTCACACTGCATATAATAGAAACATGTCAAAAAAAAAAAAAAAAAAAAAAAAAAAGACTGAAGTGTGGGTAGAAAATCCCAAAATTCACCTGAACATGAACACATAGCCAGAGTTAAATATATGATTAAATACTTATAAAAACAACTACTACAAAATCATTGGTGTTTTCACATCTTGCATTTATTTTCTCTTTTTTGTAGCAGAGTTACAGCTCTGTGCTTTGGCTCGGTTTGTGCCTTACAGCTCAGTTCAGGAGCTCACGTCTATAAAAATTGCTGCAACCCAAAATACACAGCACGTTTGATTCACTTTTTGCAGTCGAGTTGATTTAGGGTTAAATCTCTGGGTGCTTTCCGAGATGCAGCATTTAGTCAGTTTGAATGCAACACTGCTATGTTCTCCTCTTCTTGGTTTGCTTCCAAGTGAATTCTAAATTGATTTAATTCCAATGAGAATGGGATTTGATACTGAATCTAAACGATTGCAGGAAGATAACTGAACATACTGTGCATGTGGGTGTTGACCCCTTGACCCATGATCTACAAAGAATAAAACAGAAATAAACGCTGAGTGTGATACATGAAATGTTTTAAATGAGTTACTTATATAATTTTCTCATCGTTTACTCAGCGCCTACTCTGTGTCCTCTGCGTGCAAGCCATTTTTCTGTTAGACCAATAAATGAAGGACCTACACACCCTTCAGTATCCACAAATATAAATTTCACTCTGATTTGTACTAATAGGTGTGAAATTACCCTTAAAGTGTAATTGTTTCCATCTCGTTTTCTTCTCACTGGTGCGTGATAGCATTGCATTGTATTGTAATTCATTTGTGAGAAGCTTTCTTCCTGAGATCTTTTAAAAGAAGACTCTATTAGCCTCAGTGACATATCTTGATAAACTAAACGCAATAATAATGCCAGAATGAGCCAGTCAGCCATCGAGCACCAGAGTCGTCTAGGTGCCTGGGGGAATAGGAAACTAAAGGTGCTTGTTAGCAGAGGTGAGTCAGCAGTAACGCTCCAGGGAGTCGAGGCTAAATCCTCTAGAGTCCCTACACTTAACACAACTGAACTTCCATTTGCCGGGACAATTTGGGAGACTTATGTGGAAAAGTTCGGAATTTTCTGATCTACTAGCAAGCAAAGACTTTTATGAGCTTAGAGTGATGATGTGACGTATATTACAATGGTGTTAATATTACAAGAGATATTATTAGAGTCGTTACATTGTCAATGTGCATCCGTGAATTTGAGGGGCGGAGCTTCTGAAGGAGAACTGAAGGGAGGTGTGCTGTCAAGTTCAAATATCAACAATCTTTCTCCAGAATCAATGACACTACCTTATCCATTTATAGTTACAGTTAATGTTATGGAACGTCCACAGAACAAGTTAATTTGTCTTGCCACTTACATCATTTATACAGCTAAACAAAAACACACAACGCATGATACCAAGAAACCATCATACAGTTTCGTGTGAATGAGCTGTCACTACAGAAACAATGTCATATTCGAACGAGCGCATCATTACAGCCCTGAGATTTGGATTACTGACAGAGCTGCTGTTATACATAGGTAACAAATGAACACCTTCTGATCTTATATGATATTATATAAAATCTCACTGTAACCTCCAATTTTATTCAAGTTTCCAAAGGCAACATACCTCTTCAATAATTCACTACATTTGCATATTATTATCTGGATTTCTCATTATATCTGACTAAGACATCCTTACATATTCAACAGTATCGATTGGTTTACATTCGGTCATGTAAATTAACAAATAATTGAGCAACGTCGCCTTTAAGTTGAGATTTAAATGAATTATTTAATGTTTTGTGTGTACATGTGTTTATGAAATTAGGTTTGTTGAGATATATTTAATTCATTCAGTATTTAGTAATTCAGTATTAGTACTGTGTATTAATAAAGATTACTATGCTCATGAGTGCTATTAGTCTGATATACTTATATGCTATATGTTATTAACGATGCTATACTATTATTATAACATAACTACAGTATTGCTATATGTACTATAATAAACTTTAAGAGAACTGATGTCACATAATGACAGATTTGCATAAGTCATGTTGACTCTGAATATCTACAATTGGTGGTATTCATAGAAATTGATGAGACAAATGGGAAAAAAAGAGATATTGCGAGAGCCACAGTAGGCTCAGGGTGATGGGTGAAGCCTGCCAACCCGAAACACACACACACACACACAGCCCTGACAAATCAGACACATCATTAAGCCAGTGTGCAGTCCCTGAATATGTGTATGCGGGATAAGGCCACACTGCACACACTCGTCCTGGCATAAGCTATGACACATCCTCACTCCAATGAGCTGCCACTTCTCTCAATGCTGCAATACTGTATTTTATGGACAGTAAGTCGCTCTGGAGAAAAAGACGCACCCTTCTGAATTCTCCAAAGTCACTGTATATTGGTTTGCCAAGTTGCATTAATGTTCCATGCATTCGCATATTCCATGCTGGTCTTCAGAGACTCCTATAAAAACACTGCGGTTTCGTTTAAGCTATTTATTCAGTGATGTAGTGGTTCAGCACTGCATTATTTCAGTGCTCTGATCCTTGCTGCATTCCTGTTCCTCAAGGAATACGCCAGTGTTTATTCAATCTAATTTTCTAATCCGTAATACATGCCAGATTAACGTCCAGCTATGTACAGTTCCATGCTTACTCGTTCGGATAAGCAGATAACATGTCTGAATCATGAAAACAGTTACCTTTTAATGATTAGTTTATGAATATAAATAAGACATCAATTCGAGACATTGGTTTTGAACAAATATATGGAGCCTTCTCCGTCCAGTCGTGTTTAAATACAGTATAGAGGTTTTTTTTTTTTGAACATGCAATGACTTCACTTCACTAATCAGGTTAGGGGTGTTATGCAATGGTACTGTATCTGTATCTGATTAATGCTATGAACATCCGTATCTGTATCTATATCTGAATTTAAACCCAAAGTGGTCATTATCTAATAAAATTTTATTTTATTACCTAATAAAAATGTACATGCAGGCGGTGTAGGAAATACAGGAGGTGGGGGATGGGCAGATCGCGCCCCGCTTCAAAAAACAAATGAAATAAAGTATGTTTATTGTATATTTTTCTTGATTTATGCTAATCATAAACTCATCCAGCTTGACAACATTATGCCAAAGGATTAATGGTTATGATTATATTAAGCGTTAAAAATACCCATCATGCAACATGCTTCCTTCCTGTGGAATCCCATCACGCACCAATCTGAATTTCACGTAGAAGCTTCACCAAAGTTGGTTTTATATTGGGACATAATCTGCACAACCGAGATCTCTCTTCTTTGACATTTGCCCTCCTGGGGCAAATTCAGCCCCTCCCCCAAAGTCCTTCCCGTGCCACCGTGTACATGGGACTGTACTTCTTATCCCGCATGTTTGTACATGCCTGTGACATTTCTTAATGAATTTAGCTGCTTCTCTTTCTCAAATTTGAAATCAGCATGACCCTGATCAGGCAGTTACTAAGGATGAATGAATGCTATTAAAGCATTGTTCACGCTCATGTGGTCTTTTCTTTTCTGTTCTCCAATCCCATGGAATCCCAGTCCTGACGCACACCTCTAGTCTCAATCAGATGTCTTGTGGACCATTCTAATAAGTTTTACTTCTTATATGTATCTGTGTAGAACACAATATCTGTTCATTCCGAGTGATGTATTTTTTATTATGGATTCGAGTACATTCTTAAATCAGACCAAAGAATGAAATGAGACCTCTATGAAAGTTCCTTTCCTGGTTATCTGCCTTCAGATACATAATTAATCTAAACCCATGTGATTGGCTGCAGCAACTGAGGACGCTATAATGGTTTAAAGAAAAGTCACTGGACTACGGTTATTTTTGATGCAATATTTATTATTTGAGTTGTCAGTTCATGCTACTGAAATACTTTCCTGTGTTCGTATCTAAACCACAATCCGCCGGTTTGATGACGCCTACCTTAGACAATCATGTTAGCACATTTCCTTACTTGGAAAACTTTCTTGTAATGGAAGCTTATGGGCAGTTGTTGGGATGTCAGTGTATAGTGTAAAAAACATTTCCACAAAATAATTACGTGTATTTGCTAAGCTTTTTTTCCCAGAGATGGGAAGAATTTATGGTAACGGTGAGGGTTGTAGCTGCTCCAAGAACTGCACTTTTATGGACAGAGACCTCAGTTGTCATACCTGAGATCTGTTGGAGCCACTCTCCAACTTTGGGAGTCACCACAGCCCCTAATGCTCCTACTACCACCTTCCACATCTGCTCCAGTTGTTCCTTCAGGCCTTGGTACTTCTCGATCTTCTCATGCTCCTTCTTCCTGACGTTACTGTCAGCTGGGATTGCCACATCTATCACTTCTGCTGTTTCTGCTCCTTATCAACCACCACTAAGTATATATATAAATTTTTGTGTTAAACAGCCTTAGATTTCCACTATAAGTCATGAGTAAACAATGGTTTGTTGAAATTCTTGTCTGTGGTAATCACACACATGTCACAGATGTGTTGGAAAGAGATTTGGTTGTAAAAAAAAAAAAAGCTGGAGCTTTCCTTTAATCCCTTCTTCAGGCCTGGAGAACATCTGTCTGTAATTAATCCTTTCCATGTCTTTACACAGTAACATTTATTGTTCAATCTTCTCATTCACTTTATAAGTAGTTAAGTGAGTTAGCACCAAGCTAACAAAAATGTCAGTTTGCCACTTGGAGCACTAACGTAGTCTGGAGTAGAAAGGCAACCGTAAAAACCCCGAATTCAGAATTCTACAATGATGCTGCTTCATTGCTTCTTCGGGGCAAAGAAACAAACCAGATCAAAGTTCAATTGTATATTTGCACACTATTAATATGCCAATCTAGTAATATGTACTCTGTTATTTGGAGCACAAGTTCACCTTTTCAACCTTTTCTACAAGTACTTTATCATATTAAATCTGAAAAATTAGTACGACCTGATGAAAATGTGTTAATTGCGCTGCATTCCCAAAACACGGTCGGAAAAATATCCAGTGAGAGAGCTCATTTAACATCCTGATAATTGTTTTGTCAGGTGAAGTTTGTCAAGAAGGCAGCACCATCTAGAGGTAAAGTCCACATTCATAATGCACAAAGGGACAGCATCTGTGCAAGTTATAAATCCATGGACCACCGGACCGGCAAGTCTGCTCATAAACCCACCCACCCACCCACACACACACACACACACACGCCTGCAGACAATCACATGTGACTGTCAAATTACAGAGACTTTTATATACCTACGTATATGGATATACGCTAGTATGCAGACATAAGTATGTGCACACATGTCACCAGAGGTACACTAACCACTTCCATCTGCCCACTCTTTATTTATGTGACCGGTTGGTGCACAGACTAAATGGCTTCCACATGTTTTATTGTTAGAGACGGAACCCTAATGACTGCAGGGCGAAAGAGGGCCACGTCTTCAATCTTTCATCTGTGAAAGACGGCATCAGGGAAAAAAGGTAAGAGAAACTAAAACCTCGTTGAGTGTTACCTCAAGGCACCTCACTGCATTATGATTATTAATGACTGATCACTAATTAGATGAATACGTACGTTTGCATACCCTTTGGACAAAATGAGAAAAGACATAAATTCCCTGATTTTCCCTGAAAAGTAACAAAAACGGCCAGATAGTACATGCTAGGATATTTATAATGGAAAAAATAAATAAATCAACAGCTCAAACATTTGCATTTCCCGTTCTAAATGTCATATTAACATTAATAATATTAATGTTCTTGTACCATCTGTGCATCACTGGCCTTTATATCTGTAACTGATCAGCTTCTGCATTCTCTGAGTGCTTTTAATAATAATATATTTGTATTTACGTTTATGGCACGTGGTACACATCGTTATCCAGAGTGAAATGAGATACATTTATCTCATTTAGACATCTGAGCAGTTGAGGGTTTGGGGTTTAGTGGTGCTGGGATTTGAACTCATGACCTTCTGATCAGTAGTCCAGTTATTAATTATTAATGTTATGGAAATCTGTTGATTTTGCTTTTATATTTTGAATCCGTTGTCTTTCAACATGACATGCTCACATCTCAATTTTACTATTTCCCAATTAGTAAATGGTAAAACGGAGGTGCATGGTGATTTACTTCCAGCCAGAAATTGATGTGAGTGCAAACCTTTGCACTCGAATCTAGTAACAAAGGTCGTCAATGGCAACCACGATTTAGTTTTGCCGATTTGCCATTACACCTGATAGACACATGGTGAAACAATTAAATTGTGCTTTGATGTACATTACATGTATGTATTGATGTAAATTAGAATACAGTGAGTTCTACATATCATTACAGAGAATTAATCAGCCATATATAATATTTTGGTATATTTACTTTTTTTTGTTGTTGTTGCAGTAATTGAAACAGAGTTCTATAATGAGAGTTCTTTATAGCATTAGCATGCATCCATACCTTAACTGTTTCCTAAAGTAGCTTTTATATGAAATGCAAATCTTTTCGAAGACACTCCTTGTTAGATATGGGTCTTTTTACACTAAATACCATCCACCCTAAATAGCTTCTAGCGTTTCCTTCTGCGGGATTGTAGTGAAGCTACAATGCTAATGTAGCGAGTGTGTCAGCCATTTTTGTTTTCTTTAAATAATATACCTCAGACTGCATCCGGTTCTTTAGTGATCGCTTCAGTGATGTGGTCAGGAAACCAGTGTGATTTATTGTTAAGCTATAAACATGCGCAAAACTTTACTGTGCAGATGAACACTGTGATGTGAGCAGCCATTTTGGATTTTGAATCTCAAGGGAAATTTAGGAAAGGCAGTATTGAGGAGGAAGCAGGAAGACGCCTAGACAATAATATTGCTCCAGTTCCATCTATCCCTACTCTTTACATTAATCTTTTTGTTAAAGAATTTATACAGTCACGTCATAGCGCCAGTGAAAGCTACATGTTGGACAGCCAAGCTGTCTAACTGACTACATGTGAGGTAAATGGAAAATTGTTTAAACTGGATATCGCCTTTAACAGGCTTTAGCATGTCTTTCCCTCCTTTGAAGTGGTTTAATTGAAACTTACAAGATTTCCACTAAAAACTACTGAAGCGTTTCCGTCTCGCAGCTCCAGAGTTCCCGGTCTGTCCTTGGTGTCTGTGTGGGTTTCTTCCTGATAATCCGGTTTTCTCTCTCCTCCAAAAAATACATGCTGGCAGGTGGATTGGAGCCTTGGATTATTTTGTAATGTGTGTATGTACATGATGTCCTGTAATAACCGAACATCCCTTCTAGACTGTCTTCCTACCTTGCACTCCGTGTTCCTGTGTTCGGCTCCGGATCCGGATGAAGTGCTTCCTGGAGATGAACGGATGATTAAACGATATATGCGGAAACTTGCGGATATTTGATTTTTCACCAAAGTAAGCTTGGTATATGAAGAGGAGGAAAAAGCTGAGACGTACATCAAGTTCCGTGAGCATTGTTTTGAGACACTGGGTATTTTTTAAGAACCTGAATATTTGATAAATCTTTCTATCCTACAAGCTGACAATTATACATACCATATATAAAAGAAGTTTCCAGAAAGCAGTAGTGTACCCAGACTTTTGACTGGTAGAGTAATATTGCACAGTGTGTCCATATGGCGCACTAACCAAGATGAATGAATCATCTTCACACACACACACACACACACACACACACACACACACACTCTCATATGTGTAATATTTGAGTAGGTCTGTGGTGCTGAAAGAGACAAAGAGATTCAAGAACCAAGCAGTGGATTATGGGAAATATTTTACTGCTTTACGCTGGCCCATACTCAGTTTCATTCTAACACACAGCCATAAAGCACAGGAACGATTTTGATGGATGGTGTTTACTTGTAAACTTTTTCATCTATATTCTGCTCCCATACACAAACACACACACGCAAGCAGGGTAAGGTCACTTTTGGAAACCTGCATTATACATTTGGATTAACTGCTGAGCGTTGTACTGCTTTTACAGAGCGAAGAGGTAAAAAGTCACATGACTGAAAGCTCACCAGACTTTTCCCTTACGCCGGTAAACGATGTCTGATTTGCCACAAAGAAATAAAACATTTCGAAGTGTGCTGTTATCGAAACAATGGTGGGTGGTGATGCGGAATGACATTAAGAGTTCCTGTTACCACCCCGAAGTTATTTCCCCAACAGCGGCACATCCTGAAGTGCTTTATTCCTCTTACACCACAGTGATTTGCCAACGATTATAATTTATAACCTTGTAAACGTTGTTTTACACATCAGACTTTTTATCCATTCATAGCTACAATGTGTATTGTTGTGGACATCGATGAAACAAGAGACAAGGTAGTTCCTGTTGTTCCTTACGTTATAAACTTCTACAGGTATATACAGCTTTGATGTACATTACATTACAACAGCTCTTGAAGATAATGAGACCAGAAAACGCAACTTGACACGTTACACAGAGACAGGAAAGCGTAATCCGCTCCTGGGTTGGAAAACTGACTGATTCAAAGCTCTAACACCGGAAACTCTTTCCATAAGTGGTGAATGTCAAAACGTTACTGTACTGCCTCCATCTTACCTGTCCTTTCACCTGGATGTTCACAGGTGATGTATATCCACGTATGCTGGTTATGTTGGTTGTTTTGGTTTTGATAAATACCACCATGTTTTTTAACCTAGTCATTATTAGTCCTCCATTCACATTCCTGTGAATTAGCTGTTGCTATAGAAACAGTAACAAGCCCATACCAGCAATATAAATTACAACCGGAACTACTATCAAAATTAATCTGTTGGAGATTTCGGCAGTGATCAGGTACTTAAGCTAGCTTTTAAGAATAAACATTAAACAGGATGTAAATGGAAAAAAAAAACAACAACACACACACGGACTATGAATATTAAATGAGCAAACGATAGATTATAGTGTAAAACGTCAACACGTGGCACTGTGTTCAAATACTATAAGGCTGAATGGATTCTCCCTTCACACGAGGCGATTTGTTTTGCCCTTGTTTTTCTTTTATACAGCTGAAAACTGAATGTTTGCTTTATCCAACCCTCTTCTCGTCTCAGAGTTTATACTGAACCGCCGTGGCCTCTGTCTTTCCTCCTGACGTCACCAGCTGGATCAGACTGCCTGAGGCTGGCCGCTCTGACCCGGTGGCCCAGCTGTAGAACATTCTGGAAAAAGAGATAGAGCAGTGAAAATGACGGGAGGAAAGAGAACGGGGGCAGGATAACGAGTTGGGGTGGTGGACAGAAGAGACGAGAGAGAGAGAGGGAGAGAGAAAGAGACACAAGATTCTAGAAAGAAGAGTAAATGCTCAGCGCTCAGTTATTATCCGATTACAGGAGTGTTTGTTTTAATTAACGAAGACCCCAGCCCCAATCGCAGAGCCTTCATGTCTTCTGTCCCTCCATGTCTCCTGCTTGCTCACTAATCTCTAGAGCTCTGGCTCCTCCTGTGAGATTAGAATCCGCATCTAATCTTGCCACGTAACACAGTGGGTCAGCCGTGTGTGACTTCCTCAGTCAGTGTGTGTATCTCTGAGATCACATTAATAACTGTCTCTAGCACTAACGACTCTATATGGACATGCGTAATTATGCGTACAAATCTCTCTCTCTCTCTCTATATATATATATAAACATATATGCATGAATAATAATTAAAAAAAAATGGTACATACAACATTATGGCAAAATCTATAGGCCCTTTTATATATTACGTTACACTATACATGACTTGCTAGAAGCCAAACATGCCAAAAGTATGTGGACACCTGCCTGTTAAGCATCCCGTTCCAAAACCAATACGGAGTTGGTCAACCTTTTGCATGACAGTTGAGATCTTGCAGAGCGTGTCTTCAAGGAGCTTGGTTTGTGAACAGCGGCTCTGAAACAGCGCTTCGGGCTTCTTAAGGAAATCCCAGTGAAATGCAATCCTGATGTCAGAAGATGTTCTGACCAGATCCAACTTTGTGGCAACAATTTGGGGAAGACCTACATGTGGGAGTTAGGGTCAGGTGTGCACAAACTTTTGGCCATCTCATAGTCCAGAAAGTACAGTAAAGGCAGCCATACACAGTGACCGCACCTGTGCCGAGATATTGTTGCCACCCACCAAAGAATATTCAGATTGTGTTTTGTGTAAATTTAATATATTCAGGATTGACTCGGTGTTGTAAAATTGTGATTAACTATTCTTTAAAAACTGTACTTTGTCTACTGGCAACTTGGCCAGAGTATTATTAGCTCATTGTGAATGTTATCCAAGACATAATTTCCGTGTGGTGTGATTTTATTGTTATTTGATACTCTAGTCAAGAATTTTTCAAGCATATTGTATCTTTTATTAAAGTCTAGTCTACAGTAAATCTGATATGGTGCTGTGTGATCACAATAATACTATAAAAACCAGGACAAAAGGGTAGGCAATTATCATGAAATGGAAATCTATGTAGCTTTTCTTTTTGAACGACTTATGATTAAACTTTTTAATTAAACTAGTAATTAATAACCTGGCAACCCAAAATAATTTATTACTTTACTGTATCTGACTGAAAGCTTTACAAAACTGCCATTATGTTAACTGTACATTTATTTATTTTTTTATTTTTTTAAAGACTTTGATCTTTGATCTGTACGCAGTACAGTCAGTCTCTTGAAGAACATCACTGCCATCTTGTGGACAAATCCAGCAATTGTAATCGTTCAACACTTCCCCATGTCTTTCACATGCGCTTACATTCATTCATTTTTCTTTCAGTAATTACCAATGCACACTTTAAACACTTACTCTGCGATGTAATCCATTGGTGTCCAGGCGCTGAAGTCTGCATCAGGCATGAATTTCCTGTTCATCGGCGTATCCAAGGTAACCCTGGAACATGACGTCAGAATGGGGTTATCTCGGAAAACCTCTGGAACAGCACAGATTCCCGAGGCAGCCACACGGAGACGGACGTGGCATTTAAAACTTAACTTATTAGTAACACAAAAGGAGTGGTGACATGCTTACTTTGATAAATTCCATATAATGTTCTAAAGCTCACCGAAATATCGAAAGTAATAACACAATCAGCTCAAAGCAGAGCTGCTAGTGCTTAGCCCTGCCCCTTTATTTTTAAAAGGCAACACACAAGGTATTTATATACTTAATTGTTTTTTTGGAATTGTATCCTAGGCAGCAGGATGCCGTTAGCCTTCGCTGTAGCTTTGTAGGAAGAACGTCAAGATAATCCGAACTGCTTGTGCAGCTTGACGGCATGTAGCCACAATTAAAGTGGGATGTCATGAATGTCCTAAAAATAGCAATGTGGAAAAAAATAGCTAGCCAGAGAGAGACGGAGGAAGAGTGCTTACGGGAGGATGGCCACGGCGACAGCGCCGGCAGGAAGCCCACTGTTCTGTCCAGCCACACTTCGACACAACTGATGCACTGCTGCCTTCGCCATGCCGTAACCCACCATACCTACAGAGAGAGAGCGAGAGAGCGAGACAGAGAGAGAGAGAGAGAGAGAGACAGAGAGAGAGAGAGAGAGACAGAGAGAGAGAGAGAGAGAGAGAGAGAGAGAGA